>PVKE010032290.1:0-18565 GCA_004027555.1 Craseonycteris thonglongyai
TCAGTGCATAGTTATTTCTATTTTACTTTTTGACAGATAGAGAGAGAGACAGAGACAGAGACAGCTAGAGAACCGAACTGTGGGAACTCCCCAGTTCAGCACGTGGGTCCTGCCTGGGCCGGAGCCGGGATTCGATCCTCGGTCCTCATGGCCTCAAAGCGAGCGCTCAACCCGCTGAGCCGTCCCGGCTTTCCCCGGAGAAACTTTTTTGGCTGTTAAGAATTCAGTAACAGCACTCTGCTTGAACTACGTAAGCATCTGAACACTCTCCCATTTAGATGTGCACTGGGTGAAAAGTGTAAGCATCTGTGTATGCCAGGTCAAGAATGATGGAAAGGAGATACCATGTGACTACACAGAACTGGTTATATCCAGGTGTGTCTCATGTAACAAAAAAAATTACTGTGTAGGCAAAATTTATCAGCCCACCTCATATTTTCTCTATGTAGTATATAACCTTTTGTTCTTGATTTTTTTTTTTTTTTGTATATAAATTTTAAACAATAAAATATTTACAGGGAAAAATCTTCTTAACAGGGGAATATAGATGTCTTCGGTGTAATGATAAATGTTAAGCAAACTTGTCACTCATTTCCTTGCTTAAACATTTTTAATCACTTCCCTTGACTGGTTCTTGTGAGACCTGCATGATTAGGCCGTCCACCTTGGTCCTCTATGGCTGTTTTGCCACATGGTACTTTCACTCCAGACACACTGGCCTGTCTGTTCCTAGAACTCTTAAGATCTTCATCTGCAGAAATGTCAAACACAGTATTGGCAACTTCAGATGACAAACTTTTTAGGAATTTCAACTCAAGTCATGGAACTTCAAAAGAAACCTTTAAAATGTACTCACCTCTCACTTTACACCTGAGAAGCTAGGCTACATAACTGGAAATTACCTGCCCAAGGTCACACAGCTAGTTCTCTGCTACATGTAATTAACCTTAACAGCTGCTCTGTGCAGTTTCATTAAAGTAGGTTAATAAAGAGGCAGTCTTGGATTTTAGATATTGGTAGAGTGGGGCTACACAAGGACTTGGAAAATGAATTTGATTTCTTATCTGTGAAAATGTCTTCATGATGCCAGTGTTCAGAGGGACCAATCAGGTGAAAGAATGCTCCCTAAAAAATGAAATACCACTGTGATGCTGAAGTCTACCAAGATTATATTCAAAGTATATTTATTTAATTTGAGGCATAAATTAATTTGATCAGCCTAAAGGCATTTGCCCATGGGACTAGCTTTTAAAAATCCACATTTCTACCATGTAGCTAAATTAACTGTCATTAAGTAAATTACAGACTTCAGCAGCTTCAGTATGTGAGCAAGACCATGGACAGACCCAATGAGCATCTAGGCCTCAAGGTTACAATGGTCACAAAGATGCAGGCAAAGGGTGAGAGAAGGTGCTGAACCCTCTGGGAAATTTTCTTTGGGAAGAAATGGATCTACCAGCAGAGCATGAAAATGCCAAATTCAAATTACATTCTCTACAATCTACCTCCCACTTCCCAAATACAAATTCAGATACATTCCTCACCAGTTAGGTGATACTCCATAATTTATCAGACCCTTTTAAAATATGTGCATTTCTATTTTTATAATGTTTATTATTTCTGCTTATAAAAGAAGTATGTTATAGAAAAGTTGGAATAAACTGACGTTAGTAAAGAAAAACATAAAAGCCAACCATATCCATGATCCAAAGTTAATTAATGCACATCTCAGAATACATTCTTCTAGTCTCATATCTTTGTGTGTATGTGTGAGGGATTCATGTGCTTACAAAGGTTATAAAATTGCAATATTACCTTTGTGTTTTATTTTTTCAACTTTTGCTTTCCTGGTAGCATTTCCAAAATTATTAGATAATTATCTTTTTATACAAATCTTTGTGCCATTGATGATTATTTTCACAGTATAAATTTCTGAAATGAAATTGGTTTCGAAGGGTATAAATATCTTTAAGGCATTTGATATACCGTATTTTTCGGTCCATAAGATGCACTTTCCCCCCCACCCCCCAAAAGTGGAGGGAAAAGTGTGTGCGTCTTATGGAGCGAATATGCAAAGAAGAGTGCACGCAGGGGACCTTAATGATGCCGTGGGGAAGCCTGCAGCCAGATCAGAAAGCAGGGACTGCATGGAAGGAGAGCAGGTCCAGGCAGGTCAGGTGCATCTTATGGAGGGAAAAATACGGTATATCACCTAGCTTTCTTCAATAAATCATTTCCCAGTTTACATTCTCTATGGCAACTGTGTGTTCTTTGGTAAGATAGTCTTATCAATACAGAATCTGATCAATTGCTGACAAATTGTGTGAAATATTTTAATCTTTTTCTCATTATCTTTTTTTCAGTTTAAAAACTTTTTTCTTAATAGTCATGATAATTTCTGTCTTTGTCCATTCATAACATCTGCCAATGTGCTATTAAAAGGTGTATTTGGGGGAAGCCGGGATTGCTCAGTGGGTTAAGCGCTCACTTTGCAGCCCTGGGGACTGTGGATTGAATCCCAGCCCTGGCCCATGTGGACCCATATGCTGAACTGGGGAGTGCCCCCAGTTCACTTCTTACCAGGGTGAGACCCCGGCCCAGTTCCTGCCTGGTGCAGCCCTGCGCTCACCTGTGGAATGAAACTACCGGTATGTGGAAAAACCAATGATGTGCAACTATGGAGACTGTTCTGGGCCCTCCTGCTTTTCTGTCTCTGTATCTCTCTCTCTCTCTCTCTGTCAAAAACAATAAAAAATAAAATAAATAAATAAAAAAGGTGTATTTGGTTGCTTTGTAAATTTTCTTTTTCTTATCTACTAAAGACTTTCATTTTTTGAGTATTATGTTGTAAGCAGCTTCACTACTTAGCTTTTCCCTACCCTTCTGTTGATTGTTCCTTAAAAAATTTAGAGAAAAATTTTTACATAGTTAAGGCAATCTTTTCATTTCTCCTATACCTTTAATTTAGAATGTTCTTTTCACTCCCAAAGACAAGCATCTGCCTATATTTGTTTTAATTTATAATTAAAAATTTTTTAACTCTTTATTCCTTATTGAAATAGTTTCTGAAATGGTGTGACAAAAAGCACCAATAAGACTTTCCCCAAGTGCTTCAACAGCATTTTAATGAATAATCTTACCTTTCTGCAATGGGTTTGTGATGCATCTTTTATCACATAGTTGGCCCATAGCCACACACTGGTTTGCATGTAACCTGCTGTGCTAGGAGTGACTGCATTAACTTCCCGAAGTGGCAAGTAACTAACTGCAGGGCAGTTGGAGGACTTCCTGTGTAGCTCCCACAGTTCCTTGAATATGGTAGATGGCCAATAAGGTCTTGCATGAAATGAACAATTAATGAGTCATTCATGTACCTGGGAAAGTTTAACTGGAAGATAAATAAGTGTCTGTCCTGACTGGTTAAATGTTTACTTTTTGGGGAAAAGGATGTCAGGCCTGATAGGATTTTTAGTGACCCTTTCAGGTTATGATTTTTTCTTTCACCCCCTTCTATTCAGATCTGTTCACTTCAATCTTTGGAACATAGTATTCTTTTTGTCTGGGCCTCAGGATTAGGACTAAATTTCAGATGTTAAGGCCTTTTAATTCATCATTCTCCTAGAATAGTTATGATGCAGCTGGGTCAGTACTTCTCATGCTTGAGTAGTGTGCAGATAGCTTTAAAAGGAAGAACAAATTTCCCATGGCCCTTCATTGATACCTTAAATTTTTATTACTACATCATCATTTGAATAAGCCGCATGTTCTTAGAAGTACAGAGCAAAACAGGATAGTGAAGTCATGTTTGTATGGTAGACATTAATTTGATCCAGAATATGTATTAATATCATAGTAATTTCTTTAATATATTAACTTATTTAAAAAATATTGTAAGTGAAGCCAAAGCACAAATTTCATGGATTTCATAAAGAACTTGGAAATTCATTAAGAGTATGTGGCCTAGTTCCTGTCTAACAAAACAGAAACAGGAGAATCACTTTACCATACGCCACATCCAATCCTCGAACTGTGCCCTTTTTCTAAGCATTTTGGATGCCTACATAGTCTTCAATGCTCAACTTAAATGTGAACAATCACTCAACTAGATGAAATCTCTGTATCTTTGTAACCATTATGAAGTTACACAAAAACAGAATATGAAAACTATAAACTCAGGTCTTCAAATAACTTTAATGAGACAGATATTGTTTTGCTGAACAAAAATGTCTGCTCACTCCGGAAACACAGTACTATTGCCTGTTAGGAGCAGCATTTATTTTTGGCTCTACATGCCCATACTAAGTGAACAGACTTAATTAGAATTTGTTCATTATACATTAATCTTTATTTTTCTTCAAGATACCTTTAGAATTTGAACTGTAGCACATTAATCCATCAGGATTCTCATTAACATCAACTCTCAAACACCCCAATATTTTTCTAAAGAATTTGCTGCTGGAAGTTAATATGTATAACTGATTTTTGCTTTATAGGTTCTAATAAGCCATGTTCTCTTATACCATTATAAAAGAAAAGCTTTCTCTAATGAAAATAATGGCTTCAAGATGAAAGAACTCACTCAATGGATTTACATACTTAAATTTATTTTAAATGAAATCATTTCTAAAAGTTACAATTTATATTCTGTATCACATCTGAGTGCAGAGAGGCTGTGGTTATTGTTTGTTAAGACTAAGATCCTGATCATAGTAAGAAAGCTGTCTGCAAAATTTTATGAAATAAATTCCTCAGATTTATAAGAAATATTGTATAGGACTCTTAGGTTGCTCAAGACCCTGTTTCCTAATAGTTTTTGAAAGCTTTTGACTTTTAGAAATGAACATGTTGATCTGGGCATAAAAGAGGAGGATATGCAGAAAACAGAAGAGATACCAATTCACAATGCAGCAGGCAGTTAATTAACGAGTCGTGCTCCCTGAAACATGATGGAAGAGATCTGAGAATCTTAGAATAACAGAAGATGTATTTCTTCCAAGTTATTTTACTGCTGTGTTTTCCACCTGAGTTAAATCAGTGGATTAGATGTTGGGGTAAGGCAGTGGTTCTCAACAGGGGGTGATTTTGCACCCCCTCCCTCCCCCCCTGAGACACTGGCAAAGTCTAGAGACATTTTTGGTTGTCCCAACTGTAGAGAAAGGGGCTCCTATTTGCATTTAACGGGTAGAGGTCAAGGATGGTACAAAATATCTTACAATGCACTGGACAGCACCCATCCCCAACAATCACCAGGCATATAAAGATGTCAATAGTACCATGGTTGAGAATCCCTGTATTAAGGTGTCTAAAGCAAAAGCACTGCATCTGGGATGTAACCCTGTGTGGATAAGGTTTGTGTGGAGGGCTGTATCCGTGTGTATTCTCCTGCTCTACACACACATACACAAATCGATTGGTCAGTGTTACAGAGGCCACAAGAATTACCCAGAATCCTCCAAGAGAGTCTCCTGAAATACAAGTTATTCACAAAAGGGTTGCATTAAACTTTTTTTTCTTTCTTTTTTTTTTTCATTAAGGCAGTCACACAAGAAGAAACCACTACTGAAGGATCAGATAAAAGTTAAAACCATAACAGGATTCATTAGTTCATTTAGTCACTTATTCAGCAAACCTTTATTGAGCACACATAAGTGCAAGGCATGATACATGGTGAACACAACCATACCAGGTCCTTGCCCTCATGGGGCTTACAGACTAGAGGAGACTAACAAGATGGTTACTAACAAGAGGCCAGGAAAATGAGGACTCAATAAATGTACAGGATTGAGGAACATTTACATAGCAGCTTGAAAAGCTTCCAAATGTGTGTAATCTCATTTGAGCTGCACAACAAACCTCTTTTCCTTCCTTAGGTTAAAAATGAGCTCAAGGTCACATAGTTTCTAACTGGCAAGGTTGACACTTCAACTAAATAACACTGAAGTCCCTGTTATATTGTTCTAAAGAGCAAGGATACACATGGCACTGTTGCTTTATCTGACCTGGAATTTCCTCTCTTGATATCCACCAATCATATAAGAACAAAGCCCTTCCTCTTCTGAACATCTTGCTTCTACAATACCTGGGGATTATTTTCTAGCTGTTTCCTATATGCATGCCTGTGTTCCTAATTAGATTGTCAACTCCGGACCTGCAGCCCACATCTTCCATTACCTTTGCAACCTTTTGCAGTACTGCAGACAGCCCCCCAATAAATGCCTGCTGCATAAATGAATCTGTAGAGATAAAAATACTTCATGCTATTCCCATTTATGGCTTTTATGCTTTTATTTTGCTTTGTGATAGGATTGTACTTATAAGCTTCTAGAGGGCAGAGAAAATGGCTTGGTGCTTTCCTTACACTCAGCAGGCACCATGCAAAATTTGATCCTTGCATGCCTATTTGATGCTCTGGATAATATTAGCACACTGGAGTGTTTTTGTGTATCTAAGGACTGAGGTTGTCAGCCTCTTTGTGGCGGGGAATGTTCCTTCCTTTCCACTGTAAGCTCCCATGGCGCCTAGGACGGGGCTAGATTAATGCAGAAGCCCTCTCCCCCAACCTCCTCGCATATTTTTATTACTAGAGAGGCTGACTGCTAAAATGGCAAGATCTGGCATAATCCCAGACCTTGCGAGGAAATCAATAAAAGTGGAGGGGGATTTAAAGGCAGGTCAGAAATGGTCTGGATGAGAATGCTGAGGCTCTTCTCCGAGAATCCAGCCTCAGTCTGACAAGCAGGACTCCAGCCGCGAACCTCCCGTAGTCCCGGGGCCGGGGAGGCAGCCAGAATCTCCCGCCCACCCACCCCGGGAGCTGTCCAGACGGCCCCGCCCGCGCCTACCTGGGCACTCACCCGCGCCGCGACGCCTCTCCTCCTCCCACCCCGGCCACGACAGCCCGGCTCGGGCCTGCCTCGCCGCCTCCTGGCCTCCGAAGGAGACTCGCGGGCGGTGCCCTCGCAGGCTCCTCCGGCCTCGCCAGACAGCGCGGGGCGCACCGGGGGCGGCGAGGTCAGGCTCGGCGGGACTCGGCGGGCTCGCCACCGGCCGGGTGCCTGCAGGGGGCGCGGGGACCGCCCCGCCCCGCAGCCTTCCCTCTCCCTCCCGGCTCCCTGGATCTGCGCCGGGAGGAAATGATGTGTTGCTGCCTGGTTAATCACAGCTCCAGACACTCATTGGCCGAGCGCTCCGCAGCCACTTCCTTCTCCTCCTCCTCCTCCCGCTCCGGCTCCTGCTTTTTGCAGCCGCCGCCGCCGCAGCCTCCCCCTCCGCACTGGGGGAACTTTTCTACTCTCTGTGATCGTCTCCCGCACCGCTCCCTGGGCAAGCCCCCACCCGGCCGGCCCGGCCCGCCCCGCCCGCGGCCGTCCTCCCAGCCCGTGCCGCGGCGCCTCGGGAAGTTTATTCCGCCCGCCCTCCTCCCCTTCCTTATCCTCCTCCGCCTCGTCACCCCGCCTCCCCGCCCTCCCTCGGCTCTTTCCCCGGGGTGGCAGCCGTTGCTGCCTCTGCCGGGCTGCTCCTCGGCCAGCCGCGCCGGCCCGCGCACTGGAAAGCCCCTGGCCCCACGCACATCTCCGCTGCAGCCGCCTCTCGGGGCCGGGCACCGGCCCTCGGCTCCGCAGAGTTCCGGGCTCCCTCGCCGGCTGCACCGCCCCGCCCCGCCCCGCGCCTGCCGGGGCCGCCCGCCCCGCGCCGCGCGGACCTGCAGCGGGCACCCGGCTGGCTCGCACTCCGCCTCCCCCGGCGCAGCCCCCGACCGCGGCGGGACCAGAGGTGAGGGCAGGTCGCCGGCCGCGCCTGCCGGAGCCGGGTGGATCGAGGGAGGAGGGAGCCTAGCCGGAGAAGAGGCAGGGATTGGGGGTGGGAGGGTGGGCGTCTGCGGTGCCTCCCCCTCGCTTTCATTCCTTTCTCCCCCAAGCTCGATCCACTCTCGGTGGGGGACGCAGCCGCGGAACAAAACTGTCTTGCGTTGGGCCTGAACTGCTGGTGGGCTTGGGGAGAGGGCAGAGGCATGAAGTGGGGGTCTCTGGTTTGCAGTGTGTGTATGTGTCTGTGTATATGTATATGTATGTCGTGAACTCCTTCAGGGTGTGCGCCTCTGACTTGTAAATCGATCTGGCCTCCCGGCCACGGATCTCACCTTCCTAGCCGAGCTTGATAGGGAGTAAAGGGATGGACGAAACACCCCCCACCCTCAAAAATATCCGTCCCTTCCGAGAGGAATTTTCTGCTGGAGAGACAGCCAATAAACTCTGTTCAACTCCCTCCCTCCCTCCGTTCTTCCTAGCTGCAGTTTCAAAAAGCTTCAAAGCCAGGAATGTGGGATTCATCTTCCGATCCCCAGAAGGCAAATGTGGTTACAGATGTTGCACGGTACTTTGCCAAGTTTAAAACCCTTCCTTCAACACTGTAACGAAAACTGTGAGGCTAGAACCCTGTGCATGCTGGGGAGAGATGGGGCCTCCGGGGCCGCGGGATTTACCAACTTCTTTTGGGTTCTAGAGTGGCTCAGCTCTGTCCAGTTTGTGCAATATGCCCGCCACCCCCTTCCTTGGAGTTTTGAATACTTCTTGCATTTGGAGAGAAGCTATAGAGGAAGCTTACTCTGGGAAGATAACATTCCATTTAATAGAAGAAATGCCTTGGTTAAAAAGTTATGATTAATTTGGGTTTTGGCGAGAGGGAACAAAATAATAAAATGGATTTATTAATTTTATTGGGCCTTCTTTTTGAAGATATGTATGATGGGAGGTAGATGATGAGAAAAATGACCTCTTGCACATTTTGTATACCGTATTTTTTTAAATGCCTCAAATTGAGACATTAGACTTAACCCAGTGGTTTTAAAGAACCCTGTCTCAGAGACACAGACTTCTCTGACAGCCCAAGGGAAGGCGGTGGCAAAAAATAGACACCGCCTCCCTTTCCCCCCAAAAAAATTCTTCCTGGAAAGATGATGTTAAGAAATTTCAAAGATGGGCTGATCCAAGTGGTAGGCCTTAAATGGAAACGCTATAGTATGTCCTGGCACTTGTCTCTGGAGGTGGGTGGCTGGCCAGGGGCCCGGGCTTGGGCAGCCAGTAGACACTAGACTTGTGCTGACCTCAGATGCTGGGTTTGCCATCCAGCTTTACAGTGTGCTTCAGTATGAAATGTGGGTCTCACCCATTTCACTGATGGGGACACAGGGATCAGGAAGTTATCTGAGGTCTGGACAGGACTTGGATCACCCAGCTTCTAAGACCAAATCACTTTTTTTGTGATTCAGTTGTTTCTGTTTTCTGTTCTGGAATTTAAAAAAAATAAAGGAAGTCTTTTGAAGCTGAAATGTGTAGGCTTTAAAATGATGGAATTGCATGTTGTATCATAGCGTTTGTACTGTCTCATGCAAATCTTCACAGATAGTGAATGATGTTGTAAGCTTTAGAGAGATGGCAAACATCAAAGGCTGGGATGGGTATAGATTGGGTTCATGCTCTCCTTTTTCAGCAATAGGGGTTTTACTTGAAACGGTCAGAGTGGTTTTAAATAAAACTTGATTTAGGTAGTAGCTTTACCACTTTTGTACATTGGAAAACAGTGATCATTTGAGTCTAAATAAGTTTCTTGTGCTCTCTAATTTAAGAGAATAGTAAGGAAGTGAAATAAAGATGGAGGAGTATGCCACATTCAGAAATGTAATTATAGGCATACGTTGGAGGTATTGCGAGTTCTGTCCCAGACCATCTCAATAAAGTGAGTATGGCAATAATGTGAGTCATAATCTTTTTGCTGGTGAAAGGTCTTGCCTTCAGTTTGTAAAAAAAACAAAGAACAAAAACAAAAAACATCTGTGAAGTACAGTAGTAGTAAAGTGAAACACAAGAAAACAAGGTCTGCCTGTAATTAATTTCAGAAGTGAGGAACTTAATTCCATTAATAGCATTGTGATCATTTTTTTTCAAAGTAGTGATTTTTAATATATTTTTGCATCTGGCCGCGGTACAGATAACAGTGTTGAACCAGTAAATAGAGACTATGTCTCTCTCTTACCCTGGGTTGCACTGAGCTACTAGTTCTGTGATGATCATGACAGGCTTCCAGGAAGGTTGGATTGAGTAGTCAAGCCTTCTGGCGGTGAGAGGAAGGGGCAGAAATGGATTTGAAAAATGATCCTGCTACTCAAGGTCATGAGGTGAAGCTGGAATCAATGCGCCTGTAAGTTACTTTAGGCAAAGAGGAACTGGGACCTGGGACCAGTCCTCTGTGCTTGTTCCACTTTCAGATTCTTGCATCTTGATGTATTTTTACGTGAAGAGATCACACAACTTTTTAGAAACTAGAGAGAAGTAAGCTATTGATGGTGGCAAAACTCTTTGCTATGTTTTGAGTGAATTTGATGACAGCTATAATGATTGGGGGAGGGGGGTTGGCTATGTGCCAGGCACAGTGCTCAGTTCTTTACATGTACTTTTCCATTACATTTCGCAACAACCATATGTTTTGTTATGATTTCACTGTTCATTAGCTCTACAACTTTGAACTAATGAACAGTAGTGTTGGGATTTGAACCAGGATTTTGTGGGACTCCGGAATCCATGTTCTTGCCACTGTTGCCAGTATTTGCCAAATTTTATTAATTCAAACAGTCTTCATCAGTTTACCATAGATAAGTCTCATTTTGTCTATTAAGTATAAGGCTTTTTAAAGCAACAGTTCACCTTTTTAGAAAAAAACCCCCCAAAACTTGGCATCTTTTAAGAAGAAACTAAATCACTGCCATATTTGGAAAGCCAACACACTTGTTTGGAGTAGGAAGTATATAAAGATGGTCATACATCTATAGAAACCCCAAATTCAAGATAGTGATTATCTGGGCTGTGTGTGGTGTGTGTGGCTGGCTGGGACCTGGGGATAAGGGTGGAAGAGGTATAGATGATACAGGATTGGTGATATTTTAGTTTTTGGACTGAGTGATGAGTTCATGGGTACTGATTTTATTTTTAGAGTTTATAAGATACATACATGATACATATTTTTTGTAAGAAGATAAGGAAAATTAAACACATAACCATGAACATAATGATTACTTGGGGGATAATTCGCTGCACTATTCTGACTATAGACTTAGCTTGGTGCCTGTGTAAGTAGGCACACAAGAACGAATGGCTGGTTGACAAGACCCCAGGTGATAATTTTAAAGTAAAGCCGGTTGTTGTCATATCCCAATAAGATTGAGGTATGTCCCCTCCTGTTTTCCCCTACTCTCATTTTCAATACAGATTTTCTCCTGCTAACTGAAAGTAGAGCCTTCTTATGGGACCCTTTGTAAGCTGAAATGGCATGAAATGAAAAAGCAATTGCTATTAATGTATATGAAAAAAAATTTTTGACCATTCTCAGACCCCTCTCCCCCTGCCCAATAACCTTAATCACAGCAAATAACACATAAAACCTAAAATAACAATATATACTAAAAGCAGGAAATCACAAAATAAATTTAAATAAAGCCCAGATGCTCACTTCAAAGCCATAGCAGCTTGATACTGAGAGGTCAAGTGTGGTTTCAGGGAATGGAACTTGGTGCTGCCATCTCTGTCACTCCTCCAGGTACCCATGACCTCTATAAGGACTCCCTGTAAAGCAAATGCTATTTTCCTTTGCAGGCTTTTTTTTTTTCTTCTAAATCTCGTAAAAGCAGAAATCTTCTAATTTCAGTCATTTAGTGGAAACAGGCACTAATGTAGAGCTTTTGTAAAAGCGAAGTGTCATAACATGAACTTTCGAAAAGCAGGACATACCTTACTGTGACTAAAATAACAGCCTAGGCTGTTGTTGTGTGGTCTCTCCTGACTGGTGCGGTTATTGGAGAGCTGGCACTTCTCAACTTCACCCTGTCTTATATACCTAGTGCTCAGGATGGGGCAAGGAATGCTGTCATGAAGCGTTACAATGCTTTGGTTTTTACTCACTGGTAAGTATGACCCATTCAGACTCGGAAGCTGGTATTTAAGTTAAAGCAAAATGCCTGGGTAAATGTTGACAGCATTAAACTGGCGAGGCTGGGAAGTTAAGCCATCCGAGATTTTAATTGGAGTTCACATAGTCTCCTGCTTTATTTTCCCAAAGCAAGTATTGGGCACTGTGGCTTTATTCCTGGAAATGAGGACTTGAATTGGGTTTCCTGGTACAAAATGCCTTCTTTGATCTCTTGGAGTGAAAACTTTGTGTTCCTTTCTGTGGCCAATTCCAGCTCTCAGAAGAAAAGTGGAAGGTTTACCTCTTCTTTTTTAACAGTTGGCCATAGACTGCTCTTGCTTGCCATACTCGTTTAAGAATCTTAAGTTCCAAACCAGGATTTGGACGTTGGAAAGGGCATTCAGATTAAAGACTCCTTTAGAAAGAGCTTCATTGAGTTGGTGTGGTTGGCACATCATGGCTTTTGGTTCAGATGGGACGTGGTTTTGCTTGAACTCACGCTCTCAAAATTAATAAGAGACCCAGCAGCTTTTTGAAGTTAAAACAAGTACTCCCCTGCCCCCAATATTCAAACCAACTGCTAAATTGAATAATATTCCTGTGCTCTCATATGTGTGTCAGGAAATCTGAGCTTGTTTATATGTTTAAAGACCCTTCTGGGATCCATGAGAGCTTTGTTTTCCAGAGCCACCACCACCACCACCCATTTGTTTGATTTTGGGGTTTCTCAGTGTCTGACCAGCATTCCACTTTGCCCATTAGGTTGCTTCATTGTTTGCTCTGGGTCTTTGGCCTTTATTTCTGTGACTGGGAAAGTGACTTTAAATTTTGGCCTTTCCAGGTTGTGTGGAGGTTCATGCAGTAGGTGAAGGTTGTTGTGGGTTTGTTTTTTTGTTTTGTTTTTTGGTAGAATGGGGTAAGTTCAAGTGTTCCTTATAGCACAGGTGTCCTGATGTGTCTCCAAAAGTTCAGCTCTCATCACAAGGCCAAGCCAAGCCTCAGCTGTTCTGTTCCTCTGCATTGCCCTTCCCCCCACCTTTAGGGAGAGCCAAATTCTTCAGGGCTCGAAATAATCTCATGGCAAGAAAGAATGCTTCCCGGATTTTGTGTTTTGACATTTCC
This sequence comes from Craseonycteris thonglongyai, assembly GCA_004027555.1. Classification (NCBI taxonomy): domain Eukaryota; kingdom Metazoa; phylum Chordata; class Mammalia; order Chiroptera; family Craseonycteridae; genus Craseonycteris; species Craseonycteris thonglongyai. Next base: position 13,081 of record PVKE010032290.1, read on the forward strand.
ATTGCATTTTATCATCTTCACTACTCATTCTGGGACTTGATTGATATCTTTGAGGGCAAGGACTTGAAGTTATTTATTTCTCCATTTATTTGTTCCACACAATTCATTCTCCTTCACCAATTTAAAGCCTTTTAAATTCTCTCACTGGGCTCCTTGAGGGCAAGGACTGTGTCTTATTCATCTTTTGTGTATCTTTTGCACCTCATACAATGCCTGGCCCAGACCACACAGTCAATAAATTGTTTTTTAATTGCTGAGAGAATGAATGGATGATTGCATGTTAGGGGAGCAAAGGAACCCAGACTTCTAGGGAATCAGTCAAAGAGAAGATGACATCAGACACAGTGGGCTTTAAAGATGAGTTTGGGAAGCAGGGATGAAAGACATTCTAGGTAGAAGGAACTTTTCTTCATACCCCCTTTTTGTATAAGACATTGTCAACAAACAAACATCTATATATATGTTTCCTTTTTTGATTGTTTTTGGATTTAAGGATGACACTTTTTTTTCAAGATTTTTATTTTCAGAGAGAAGGTGTGAGAGAGACAGTGAAGTAGGCAGGGCCCAGAGCAGTCTCCATAGTTATACATCATTAGTCATGACACAGTTTCATTCCACACAGATGGATGTGGGGCCACATGGGGCAGGAACCCAATTGGGGGCCTCCCACGTGGGAGGTGAGAACTTTTGCCACCATCAATTTTCAGATCTCATGATTGCAAGGCAAGCACTCAACCTGCTGAGCTATCCTAGCATCCCCAACACTTTCTTTCTTAGGAAGAATCTCTTAACTAATGTTTTATATCCCTCAGCAAGCAGTCCTGCTATACTCTGGATAGTTGGGACCCAAACCCCTGGCAAGACGCCTTTATGCTGACTTTCTCCTGTTGCTTATGTTCTTAAACATTTGACAGTGAAAACAGTGTGGTAGGCAAAGCTTTTGTGAAGGGTAGAATGTGGACAACCTCTTTGGAAAATGAATGGAAACTAAAATAAATTCCTCTTTTGATAGGTGTTTTTTTTTTTTTTTAAGTTTTATTTATTTATTTATTAATTTTTTGACAGAGAGAGAGACAGATACAGAGACAGAGAGATAACTGAACTGGGGGAGCTCCCCAGTTCAGCATATGGTTCCGCACGGGCCGGGGCCGGGATTCGATCCTCAGTCCCCGGCGCTGCAAAGTGAGCGCCTAACCCACTGAGCCATCCCGGCTTCCCCTTGATAGGTTTTAAAAGCTGATTTGAGTGGGCGTTTGACCTAGACCTTTTCTACTTGAATATTTGATGGCCAAGTGTCTTGCTTACCTGTGAAAACCAGGATGGGCCTTTGCTAGCCACCATGCAGCATGGATGCCATTGAAATAAGACTGCTCTAGTTTGTGTTTATTTTTATTTTTTGGCCAATTTTGGAAGAATTATTGATTGAACTTCTAAAAAATAATCTTTACTTTGATGAAAAATGTACAGAGAGGTCTTGGATGAAACTGGGTATTAGACATGGAATGATACTTGGAGATGAGAGAGAGAGGAGAAGAGGTACTGAGAAAAATGTGCAATGAAAAGAATTTGAGAAAAAACATTTGGTGGGTAGAGGGGCTGGATTGAAGAGATACTGTAAAGCAATCTACCACTGAAGCTACTACGATGGTAGATGGTAGATAATAATGAATGGTATTACACTTCGGTTGAAAATACAATGTGCTTGTTCATTCTTCTTAAGTGGTAGGTTAATACATGTAAGGAAATACCATCAAGAAGGCTAGAGCTTTTGGATTTGTAACTTGATGTCAGGGACTTATACAGGATAGAAATAAATGTAAGGACAACCAGTAGGAAGGAAAAGTGTGGGTGTTTATTTAGAGTAACCCTTATCTTCCTTTTGGGAATCAGGAAAATGGTAAGTGACAAGTGTGCCAAATGATAGTTTTTGTATGTGCTTTTTTGAACTTAAAGAACTGAACTGTTGTGTACAACAGGTGGCAAGAACAAATATTCTTTGACTTTATGAGCATGGTCTAGTAAAAATGGAAGATCTCGGTCCCTAGAGAATATATAAACATAAATTTTCAATTTCAGTGTTTTAAAAACATTTTGACTCTTGGAAATTTATTTTATGTCATGACTGAGTACACACACATATACACATTCATATTAAAAATAAAGCTGAACTGAAAGTTTTACAAAATACTGCTGCTGCAGTGCTTCCTAATTTCTATTCACTTTGTATTTAGTAAAAAATTTTTTTGGTCTCTAACTACCAAATTGATTTCACAACTTGTTAATGGGTTCTAACCAGCAGTTTGAAAAAAAAATTATTCTAGGTATGATGAAAATCAGCTTTAATTTTTTTTTAAAAGATTTATGTTTATTGTTTTTTTTATATTTATTTATTTATTTATTTATTTAGACAGAGAGAGAGAGAGATACAGAGACAGAGAGAACTGAACTGGGGGAGCTCCCAGTTCAGCACATGGGTCTGCACGGGCCGGAGCCGGGACTCGATCCCCGGCCCCCGGCGCTGCAAAGTGAGCGCTCAACCCACTGAGCCATCCCGGCTTCCCCTGTTTATTGTTTTTGACAGAGAGAGAGATACAGAGACAGAGACAGAGAGAAGGGGGAGAGCCCAGAACAGTCTCCATGGTTGCACATCATTGGTTTTTCCACATAGTTTCATTCCACAGGTGGGCGGGGCTGCACAGGGCAGGAACTGGGCCGGGGTCTCACTCTGGTGAGAACTGAACTGGGGGCACGCCCCAGTTCAGCATGTGGGTCTGCAGTGGGCAGGGCCGGGATTCTATCCTCAGTCCCTGGGGCTGCAAAGTGAGCGCTTAACCCACTGAGCCATCCCAGCTTCCCCCAGCTTTAATTTATATTGAACAGTTGCTAATCTGGATGAGAATTTTGTTTTTCTTTATGTGTGAGTCTCAATCATTCTATAGATGAACCACCAACCCCCCACCCCATTGTTATTTTCTTTGTGTAAGGCAGGGGTGTCCAACCTTTTGGCTTCCCTGGGCCACATTGGAAGAATTATCTTGGGCCACACATAAAATACACTAACACTAACGATAGCTGAGTAGGTAAAAAACAAAGACAAAAAATAAAAAACCCAAAAAGGTCACAAAAAAAATCTCGTAATGTTTTAAGAATTTGTGTTGGGCCTTATTCAAAGCCATCTTGGGCTGCAGGTTGGATGTTGATGGGGTAGGGGGTCTTTTTTTGGCTTATTTCTCTAAATCAGATTAAAGTGACTAAAATGTGCTTTGGACCAGCTCCAGGAGGGCATAGTCACCTTGATCCCAATCAGCATCAAAGGTGGAGCTAATTACTTTAAGCTGGTGACAGGAGCCACTTAGCTCCCTGTTTATTTAGATCACTGGTATCCAACCTTTTGACTTCGCTGGGCCACTTTGGAAAAACCACACATAAAATACACTAACAGATGATAGCTGATGAGCCAAAAAAACCCCAAAAAACAAAAAAAACCCCAAAAACCAAAAAACAACCACACACAAAAATCTCCTAATATTTTAAGAATTTGTGTTGGACCACATTCAAAGTTGACTTGGGCCGCAGGTTGGACATAGCTGATTTAGATCATATTTGAATAGGATGGTGACTTTCAGTAGTAAGAGGACAGTAGGATTGCCTGTATAGGTCACATGCACCAAAAGGATAGGAGAGAGGTAAACCCCATACATTTATTGTTCAGAAATGCAAATCAAGTTAGTAGGGGACAGTAAAGGAATGCTTTCTTATTCAGAGATGTAAGTAAGAGCTTAATTGGTAGAAGCAGTCATCATTGTTGTCACTGTCCTTATTAAAATTTCCTTTCCTTGCTGCTGCTGCTTCATCTTTTTCTCCCTTTGTCCTTCATGGATTAAGCATTTATCAAGTTCAGTAAAACTAAATTGAACTTCAGGTGCACTTGAGTAAGGGATTGAAGAATCACACATTTAATGATAAGTGGCAGAATACTGAGTATCTTGGTCACATGATGTAGAGGGATAAGGATCAACCAACACCTTTGAGCAAGTGGCTGTTTGGCTGGCCTTGCAAAGAGGTATCGTTTTGATGTTAACATTTTGAGAGGTATCTATATGTGTGTAGGTTGTAGAATAGGCAACAATCCAAAACCAGGGAATCAGGCAAGTAAGTACGAGGTAGTTGGCTTTTGTTTAGGAGCCAAGTTGTAAAAAACATAGTTGCACATATTTTTAATCACTAGAATCAGACACAATGCCTAGAGGTGCAGTTTTTCAGAGAGGCATCAAGACTTGAGGCAATGGGAAGGAATAGCAGATTGATGTTTCCTGCAAAAAGTCCAGATTTGTACTGGCTTTTGCAAAACTGAGAGCGCTGGTGGCCCCAGGCCTGTACTCCTGCAGGAACCTGCCAGAACTCCTTGTAATCATGTCTGTCTGAGGGGACGTGTATGCTGTGTTCACCACAACTCCAGCTCATCCGTTTTCTCCCAGACAAAGAGGCCCAGTGATGGTTGCTTTCCTTAGTCCCTCCCCATCTCCCTCCCTTTTCTGCCTTCTGTATGCTAACTGCATTGTCCCTGTAGGCCTTCTGTTGGCCCCAGATGATTGGTCTCCTGGTGAGGGTGGATGGCCAGCAGCTAAGGGGAAAGGCGAGTAGGCAGAATTAGGGTTTTGGCCTTGGGCTAGAGAAGACATAGGGGTGAGTAAATTATTTTTGTGGAGAGAAGGAGCGATGTGTGGGGAGCAAATGTCTGACTTTTGGAACCTGGATGGTGGGGAAAAGAACCTGGATGGTGGGGAAAATGCTTTGGACCCTAAAAGAAAAGGGAAGGTTGTCAAGAGGAGCTGGTTTGGAATAGGGCCTATTGTTGGGGTTGAGGTTTTGGTAGAATTGAGGACAAAGAAGAGGGTTGAGTCTAGTGAAGAGTGGGAATTATGGCACTGGCACACTGGTGATAAGGATTGGAACTGTGGCTTTGTACTGGCGATTGGTTGGAGGATGGAAAGGCCATGCTGGGACATAGGATTTGGGGGAGAGGTCCCGTTTGGAAATGGACAGAAGTGGGCTAAGGACTGAATGATAAAATGAACCAGCTACAAACAGTTCAAAGTCTTCTATTGACTTTTTTGGGGTCAAGTGCCCTATCTTGCAAATAAATCAAATGTTTATCCTAATAAAGGAGTACGATAACAGTCTTTGCCTTTTGAACATGGGAACTGGAAAACATCTGTTCATAGAATCACAGACAGGTATACTGTTTGGTGGGTGACATCTGTAATTTACACTTATGCCTATTTTTTTTTATTTTTTATTTTATTTTTTTTTTATCTTTTCACATTTATAGAGAGAAATTATCTTTTTGTCTTCAGTGCATAGTTATTTCTATTTTACTTTTTGACAGATAGAGAGAGAGACAGAGACAGAGACAGTTAGAGAACCGAACTGTGGGAACTCCCCAGTTCAGCACGTGGGTCCTGCCTGGGCCGGAGCCGGGATT
>PVKE010032291.1:0-18563 GCA_004027555.1 Craseonycteris thonglongyai
AAACTAGAGGTTTCTAACAAGGATTTTGAAGTAAGCTGGGCTGACTGTAATTGTAGTAATTTCAAGAGATTTCATAAATTATTAAAGATTTCATTTAAATATTTATATGAATAAATATAAATATATCTGTGCTTATTTGTTTTGTAATCTCTCTCTATCTTAAAAGTGTAATAAAAATCAATCAGCTTTGAACTTATACCAGAAGAAAACTCAAGGTCCCTTTTCAAATCTATAATTCATTTGAATCTATCCATCTTCAAAGGTAGACAGATCTAATACTAACATTTCTTATTCCCATTGCCCTCTAATGTATATTTTAGTTTGAAAAAATTCTTATAATCTAAAGTAATGAAATGAAGGTAATAATGTAATGTTATGTACTTGATGAAGTTTCTAGTGTACTAATGATATTAACAGGAAAAATACTGACAGCCAACTCCTTTTTTTTTTTTTTCAGTGCCAGCCCACCAGCATTACCCCCACTTCAACAGCCAACTCTTAATGAGTGCTTACTATGTACCAGGATGCGCTTTCTGCATGTATTTTCTCTTTTAATCCTTATAACACATACAGATCAGGCAAATAAACTATCTTTAAAAAAATACAGAAACTAGAGATAGCTTTGGTTTATGCCACAATTTTGAGATCCTCACCTGTATTACAAGTGTATCAGTGAAGAAAGAATGACAGGAAGCTGAGCCTTCCTGGGCCTCAGCTTTTCTATCAGGTTAGGCAGCCATACCACTCAGTATTTTTGTCATTTTCCTATGGTTCAAAAATACCCTGTTGACAAATTTCTGTATCTATAACATTTTGAATGAGCAATTTCCATCCTATTGTGTTTCCTCAGATATGGTGGTGTAGCTCAAAGAGCACTGATAATTTTTACTTGTACAATATTAGGAAACTACTTTGAATTACTCTTTGCTGGCAAGTACCTAACACATATGAGAAAATTACATGTATTATTTAGGCTAGTGTGTGTTCACTTTTCAGACATAAATTATCCAACAGAACCACTGTATTTTATAGCTGAAAAAGTTCATAAAAGTGACCTAATCTGACTATTTTTTATAAATGAGAATCAATAGCAGAGAGGTTTAATTCTCCTCCTCAGTGAGATTAGCTAGTTAGTATTAGAAAAAACTAAAAGCAGTCCAATGATTTTCCTACATAAAAAGTCAGTAATTATTCTATTTTGCATAGGATGTACCAATAATTATTGAGTAATTTTTATAATACTATATTATCAGCAGTACTGAAATTTAACATTTGTGACTATCAGTTATATAACGCTCTTACATATTAATATCATTGCTGCTCACAGTTTTTCCCGGTATGTTTTCATCCCTGATTACATTGTGACTTCCCTGTGGTCACAATAGTGGTAGGTACATTTTTAAAATGTTTCTTATATCACTTAATAAATCTATACATATATAAACTGCTAATACTACATGACTTAAAATAGAACCAAACAACTGTCATCCTGTATAAATACAGGTGAATGTGTTATGAGAGGAAGAAAGTCAAGAAAAGACCTTATTTCTTCTTATCAAGCAGGGATTGTCCATGATAGTGACTGATTTTAGGAGACTGAAGAGATTGGTGAAGGAATAGAAATTAGAAGGAAAGATGAAAATGTTGACTTAGCCTCAAGACATGCGATAAAATATATGCGAATCAAATTGCTTAATAAAAATAGTAGCTAATAACCACAGAGTTACTACCCGTCTGGTGCTCCTTTCAATACTCTGCCTGTATTAAATCATCTGCACAAGATCCCCAGATATTTTTCCCATTTTGTGGACAAAAAAAATTGAGGCTCATAGAGGTTAGATAATTTGCCCAAGTGAAGCAGCTCCTAAGTGGTAGAATCAGGATTCAAACACTGACTGCTCCCAAGACACACACCCCTGATCACAGAATGATGATAAAGACAAAACCAGAGAAGTAGAGTCTGTATTCTGGGGTTCTGCATCCTAGAATTCAACCAACCACAGATCAAAAATATTTGAAAGAGAATTATGTTTTTTCCTAACATGTACTATGTAGTTATGCCATGAAGGTTGCATCTGTACTTAACGTGTACAGATATTTTTCTTGTAATAATTCCCTAAACAATACAGTATAACAACTATTTACATGGCATTATATTTTATTAGGTATTATAAGTAATCTAGAGATGATTTAAAGCAAGCTTGTCCAACATGTAGCCCACAGGCTGCACGCGGCCCAAGATGGCTTGAATGCCGCTCAACACAAATTCGTAAACCTTCTTTACACATTATGAGATTTTATTTTTTTTGCAATTGTTTTTTGCAATTTTTTTTTTAGCTTATTAGCTATTGTTAGTGTATTTTGTGTGTGGCCCAAGACAATGCTTCTTCCAATCTGGCCCAGGGAAGCCAAAAGATTGGACACCCAAGGATGTGTCAGGTTATACACAAATACCTCATCATTTTATATAGGGGACTTGAGCATCCTCAGATTTAGATATCTGGGAGGATCCTGGAACCAATCTCCCTGGGAAACTGAGAGATGACTTTATGTGGTATTTAACATAGTCCTCATATTTATTTACCCACCCTCTCTGTACTCCCCCAAACACATACACATCTAACCACACATTCACACACGTTCCAGGTTTTTGTTTGTTTGTTTTGTTTGGGGGGGGGGGGTGTTGTTTTTTTGGTTTTTTTACCAGCAAAGTCCACACTCAGGTATCTAGGTAACTAGGTACTAAACTTCTATTCATATACTCTTCTTGCTCATAGGACTTAAGCTTACATATGTACCATGAGTTCTAAGACCAACCTCCACTTGCCCACATTTCTTCTCCAGGGTAAATGTAAACACATACGAATACTGACTATGGATTATAAAACACATGCACACACAAAGTCTGATACATAACAGAATTCAACTCAATAGAGATTTTTCTCAATTATCCAGGGAAGTGCATGAGTTACCATGACAGATGCCGAAGACATTTGCCTCTGGCAGTGGAAATTGGGAGGCTTTGGTGAAATGAGGTAAGAAATTCTGGGGCCAGAAGATGGACGCAAGTCATCAGCTGCTTTTCCCAGGAGCTTGGTTTTTTGGATAAGTGCTTCTCATGCAAGCCCCAACCCGCTGCCAGAGCCAACGGTCCCCGGTCCCCTCGTTCTGATTCTGAACCCCGCTCAGGCTGGAGCAGATGGGCGCACGGCGGGGAGGCTCATTTGCAGGGCCTCACTGCTCCCTTGCTCTATTTTAACGCTTGCCGAGGTGGGGGGAGGATTTATCAGAAACCAGGAACATTGTGCCAAGCTTTCTCATGCGAAGACAGGGCGGCCCAGGAGCAGCGGATCATGACTTGCACCGTGTTTACTAGTTCGCGGAAAAACAAGTTTCTCTCCTGCGTGCTCGTGGTTTTGGAGCCAGCTCCGGCAGCTGCGGGAAGCACGGGTGACATCCTGCGGGCTCTGGAGAGCGGGTGCTGAGGGGACGAGCTGCGCCGCCCCCAGCACCAGAGCTGAGGGCCACACGGGAGGCTCAGGACCGGCTACTCGCTGATCCCCCAAGGATGGGGTGGGCCCTGATCAATACATCTCCTGGCCAGAGACGGGGAAGGCCAAGTTCAAACGCAGGGTGTCCAGCCTGGGGGAGGTCTGCTGGGCAGGACGCCGAGAGATCCGGCCAGCCGCCCCCGCCAGCAGCGCAGCCGGGCCAGCTCTCCTTGGAGCGGATCCGGGTTACTGGGCCTGTGCGCCCGGGTCCCGCCCCCACGTTGCTTTCGGAGGCCCTGCTCCCGGAGGCCACCGTCACTTAGCAACGTGCGAGTCACAGTTGTGGCTCTCTGCGTCCCTTTTTCCTGACAGGGCTCAGTCCCTGATCTTCTCGTCTGGCTCCTCGCTGCCCCGTGCCAGGCCTTAGAAGCCGATGGAGGCAAAGGAGGATACGCAGCAGTAAGTGCTGGGGTTTGGTTTTCTACTTCCCCTCCCAGCAAACATTTTCCTCCTTAGGGGAAGGTTAAGTGAGACCCAAGATTTGGGTCCTGGGGCCATCTTTCAATCCTCTTCCTCCCTCTCATTTCTAGTAGTTGAGAGCTTACAGCAATACCTCTAAAATCGCAGTTTCCTGGGCACCTACTGTGTATCAAGCACTTTCACATGCATTGCCTGGCCTAAAATACTTGAAGTCACCTTGAATCATCCACTCCTCCTCACATCCCACATCAATTTATTAGCAAATTCTGTAGGCTTTATCTTTAAAACATGCCCAGAATCCGACATGATTTATCACTTCCATTATCACCCACTCCCTGGTCCAAGTCCTAGCGGTTCTTACCTGGATGCTGGAATAGTCTTGGCGGCTCTCCTGTCCCTCCGAAACCTCCTTAACACAACATTCGGAGTGGTCTTTTCAAGCACAAGTTATTCTCTACTGGCCATGGCAGAGTAAAAGCTAAGGCTCCAACAATGGTTTATGGGACCTACACAACTGCCCCTTTTCCCTTACGTGGCTTTATTTATTACTTGCCCTCTGACTCAATTCTGATTCAGCACACAGGCCTCCTTGCCATTATCTGCAGTGATTCTCAAAAGCATGGTGCCCAGACCACAATTCACCTAGGAACTTACTAGAAATGCAGTTCTTGCAAGCCCCTCAGCACAGACATGCCAAATCAGAAAGAGAGCAGGGAGCAATCCTGTTTTTGAACAAGGCTTCCAGGTGATTCTGATGTACCCTAAATCCTTAGAACTATTAAATCATAGTGTTACAGCTCATTATGACATGGAGCCAAGAGTACGTTTCCAAACCATGTTTTTGGTCACTACAACAATGGTTCTTAAACATTAACATATATAAGACCCACCCAGGGAGCTGGTTAAAACAGTTTCCTGGGAACCCTCTGCAGAGATTATGATTTAGTAGGTTGGGATGGGGCCTGTGAAGTTGTATGTCTATCGAGTTGAAAATTGATGCCAATGCTACTATACTACTCAGGGACCATACTTTGAGAAGCACCAATCTAAGGACACGTCCACTTCTGCTGAAGAACTTTGGCGATGACAGTTCACTCTGCTGCAATGTGCTTTCCTTCAGATAGATAGCTCACTTTCCTCTTTCCTGTCTTTTTCAAATGCCACTTTCATGACGCAGCCAGCCTCCAGCCTATCTAAAAACGGAAGCTACCTCCCATATACATGTACTCCCTTTCCCCATTCTGTTTTTTGTTGTCCTCAGTATTTAACACCATCTAACAGAACACAGGCCTACCTTGTTGTATTGGACTTGCTTGCATTGCACAGATGCAATTTTTTACTGCATTTTTTACAAATTGAAGGTGAGACCCTCTGTCAATAAAAGAATTATACTATCTTTACTGGGATATTTGCTTCATTGTGGAACCAAACCCGTAATATCTCCAAAGTATGCCTGTATATGTTTTACTTATTATATTTCTCACCTGCCTTACCCCACTACAATGTAAGCTCTGTGAGGGCAAGAATTTTTGTTCCGTCACTCCTGTATCTTCAGTGCCTCAGCACCAGGCACATAACTCAGTAAATATTTTTTGAAGGAAGGATATATCAATTTTATGCTCACATCTCTCACAATAGATATTATTGTCCTTATCCTGCAAATGAACAAACCCAGGCTCAGACAGTAAATGGTAGAGCTGGGGTTGCAACCCAGTCTGATTTATTTTGATTCCATTAGTGTTTTTAACTGTGTTTTCCTTCTAGTAAGAGATTACCATAGAATTATATTTCATATTGATGTATCAGTGGATAGCCACTCACACCACAAATACTTAAGTGGATGAATGCTTAAGTATGCAAGCAAATAACCACAATCCTTTCCTTCAAGGACCTGATCCCAGTACAAGTGTATCGCTGGGTTATAACCATGAGAAACAGATGGGGGAAAAAAAACCCAAAACTGATGTCAGAAGTCTACAACAATAAATCAATCATAGCCTTTAAATAAATACTTATATTTCCGGAAAGATAATAGAAAAAGCCTTAAAGGTTGTTTACACTTTATCAGTAATCAGTATTTCCAAATCCTTTACAGAGAGAATTTTTTGATGGGATGCAGGAAATGAGAACCCATCCATGGGTACTAAATGTTGTGTGTAGTGGACTAAGGATTGGAAGTGTACAGCTAAAACAAAGTCAGAGTAAGACAATTCCAGAAGATTCACTAGAAATATGTAAATAATATAGTGGCTTCAGCTATAAATATATAATGGTCTGGATGGTGAGTACATAATGATGATGCAGCCCACTCTTCACCTTCATGGGACTTACTGATTAGTAAAGGGTATTTGTAGTGCTTACCCAAAACAAGTAACAAAAAACACAAGGTACATACATGATAAATTGTGATAAGTGTTATGAAAGAAATGAACAAAGTACTAAAATGGAGACTACACGGGGTGATGCAAGGGGAAATCTAGGGAAAGCTTTTGAGATGACTTTTAAGCTGAGGCCTAAATGACAGTGAGCCAGCTGGCTGTGCAGGCAGTTGGGGAAGAGCCAGTCCAGTCAGAGGGAAGGCAGTGTGTGCAAATATTGAAGGGAAAGAGACTGGTGTGTTCTCAAAGAAGGCACACTGGCTAGAGAAGTGACGGGGAAGAGGCTTCAGTACCACTGAAGAGATTAGCTATAGCAGGGTCACACAGGACCTCAGAGCTAAGATAAGGAGGCACAATTCATTGTAAATGCAATGGAAAACCATTGGAGGGTTTTAAAGATGGGTTAAGATTCTCATGTAATAGCCACATGAATAAATACTGCAAACATGACTTGTAAGCACACTCAAATCACAATGCCTTCTTCACTCTTAGCAAATGAGAGTCTGTACATTGCACTGGAATACTGTAATGAATAATTATTATTAACAAATCCCTTTATCTCATATAATTTAGAATGAGAAGATACCCTCCCAAATAGTAATAGCACAAGCCCCTTATAACTATTAATAAAGCTAAATTATCTTGACTGATACTTGAAATACATTTAAATCTTATTTTTGTAGTCATAACTCTCTCAGTAATGAAATGTTCATTGGGATAAATGATTTACAATTTAATTCTGTTTTTCAGACAGCATAAAATAAAAGATGATGGTATAGTGTATGTAACTGAAAAAAAAGAATTCAGACATGAAAAAGAACCTGGAGAAAGTAAACAACATTCAAAACCATGTGTCAGGAGAAGACACGTATATTACGCTAAATTTATTCACACAAATGCAAGAACATACAATGAACCAGTTCCCTACATAGTTCCAAAACAGGAGCCAGAAAAGCAGGTTGGACAGATGTTCATTATATACAAATATAAATTTAGATTCAGCAGATGTTTTGCAGTATAATTTGGTCACAGACTACTTAAAGGATGTGACATTCTCTCAGACTAATACTTTTTATAATCCAATAGTTAAAAGCAGTAACCTGGAATTATTCTCACAGATATCTTCTGCATACAACCTATATGTATCTATGGAAAGCATACATATACAAAAGCTATCCAGAAAATATCTAGCCATAAATGCTTTTATTTTTCCATATCGCTATCTTGAATTCAGATACTTTCTATAAAATAACTGCTACCATTTATTGCAAGCGAATGAAGTGTTAGGAATGAGCTAAGTGTTTTATATTAGATAAGGCCTTGAATATGCAACAATTTCTATGAGGCATTATTGGAAACATTTTACAGATGATAACATACTACACAAAGTAAATTAACATATCTGAGATTACATAGTAAGCAAATATCATAGCCATGTCTCTGACCCAGGACTGTTGGTTTAGCCAAATTATACTTTTATTCACTATCATACTAAATATATTTCTTATTTTTTATTTCTTTTTATTTATTGTTAAATTTATTGGAGTGACATGGGTTGGTAAAATTTACATAGGTCCCAGGTGTACAACTCTATAGTACATTGTCTATGTGTTGCATTATGTGTTTACCACCCACAGCCAGTTACCACTGCCATGTATTTGAGTCCTTGTCCCTTTATCTTCTTTTGTTTTTTAAGTCAGGTTTGTTGAGGTATAATTGTATTAGTTTTCTATTGCTGCTGTTGCAAATTACCACAAACTTAAACACTGGCTTAAAGCAACACAAATTCTTTTTCTTACAGTTCAGAGATAAATCTAAAATCAGTCTCATGGGTTATTGGCAGGGCTGCTTCCTTCCTGAGGCTCTAAGGGAGAATCTGTTTCCAGCTTGGAGAGGCTGTCTGCATTCCTTGGCTCAGGACCCCTTCCTGTTCAAAGCCAGCAGCACAGCATCTCTGCTAAGGACCCTGGGCCCACCAAGATAATCTGAGATAAGCCTCCTCTTCAATTTCCTTAACTCAATCACAGCCGCAAAATCCCTTTTGCCATAGTTGTAGTTAGGTATAGTTTTGATTTAACTTAACATTTAAATGGAGATTGCTTTAAGTGAGCTCTCTTTACACCAATGACATCAACAGTTCTTGTCATAAAAAGGGTAGCACACCATGGCACTGTGTGTAGTTATGAGATTTGGGGGCAGGAATTCCTGTTTAACATCACATAGTAAACTCTTACAAAGGTGATTTTAAGGCTATCTTATTTTATAAACAAACAATTATTTCAGATTTAAAAGGAATTGATAGACCAGGCCTACACTGGGGAAAGAAGCCTGCTACAGACATCCAGGTTAGTGAAGGTCTCACATGTCTTACAACAGTTCAAGAATGACTCTCCTGAGCTGTAGTTTGGAAATAACTTTGAAACAGACTGTTAACTGATTCCATCCTTACCTTGGAGACACTAAGACAAAGAAGCTAGTTTAAGAATAGAAATACAAAATGTGAGAATTTTGAAATTTAATCCAACTAATTTTCTCTTACTCCTAAATTTATAGCTACCTTGGAAAACAATAAATAAACAAAAGTGTTAGGAACTGCTATCAGCAAGACTGAGTGGCAGGTCAGCAGTAGGATCTTTGTTTTATTGTTGCTAAAAGCTAAATGGGTCAGACCTTTAAAAGATGACAAAAGAAAGTTTGAAATGAACAGGACAGGTAAGAGAGGTCGATAGTGGATATGAATGAGTTACAAAGAAAGATTGAAGAAGCATCACGGAGTTAACAGCATGTCTGATTTGGGTATGGAGTGAAGGGAATGTTCATATTTAAAAAACAAAAACAACAAAAACGTTTAAATATACTCATTTTCAAGTATCCAAGGGGTAATAAAGTGTTCATACTTATAAACTTTGTTCTTTTATTTAAGATGGCAGATTTCTTTTTAAGTTAGCTTGGTTAAAAAAATTTTTTAAATGAACTGGTTTATAGTAATGCTGGCTTTAAAATACGAGTAAAGAAAGTAAAGTTGCCTCAATATTTAAACTGACATATCTGTTGTCTTACATATTTTGCTAAGATAATATCTTTAGAACATCAAATTGATTTTATTTACAAGATTTTAAAATGAAATAATCAGTTATACAATTCTACCTAGGGACATAAAACTGCACGTACTAGAAAAAGTTGGTTGTCTTGTATTTTTAAATATTGGTATTTTAAAAGAGATTATACTATTTTCCTAAAGTATTTTTTTCCAAAAATATTTTTCAGAATACTAGTCTTTACCTATGTGCTCAATAAAATAAAGTTCCAGAGTCAAACAATGTCTTGAAAGAGCTGTATTTTTATATACCCTTCTCTGAGCTTCACAATTCACATTAGTATATAAGATTCTGAGAAATCCTGTGATAAGCCTGTTTAACTTTGCTTATTTCAATATTTCCCAAATTTATTTAATGATGAAAACTTCTTTCATGTAACACCTATTAATGTGCTGCAGAACCTGTGTTTCACAGAACACAGTTTAGGAATAACTGTTATAGGGGACATTATGAACTGCTTAAAAAGAGGTATTTTTCAGCACTCCTCCTAGTATCCACAGCAAACTAGGGATGAACTTACATACAATGTAATTCTAGTGTTTGTGATAGCACTTCAATTTTTTAAAGCCTTTGTTGTCGAAGGTCCGTATTTCCCTCGGAGTCCCTGAAGTGTGATTTTCTGTTCCACACATCACCACCACCTCCATGAGCCATCCTGGTCAGGCCGCTGTGGCTGCCACTGTACAACTCGGTTTACCACCTCTGGCACCTCTTAACTAGTTCTCCATGCTGCCCCGCTTGCTTCTACTACTTCTCCTGTAAGGATTCTCCTTTAACTTCCCAAAGAATGGAAAATAATGCATATTAACACATTTCTGAAGGCTTAGGGATAACACAAGTGTAACATAGAGACTGCTGCACAGTGATTTGCAAAAATGGCTAAGAGGTCAATTATGCATTGGCTATTAGAACTTCCAGGGGTCAGGAATCAATGGGAGATTAGTCATCAGGAATCTCCAGGCATATTCCTACCGTGGACCTCCAGTGATAGTCATCCTGTGGCAGGAAAAGAGACAGGCCTTGAGCTGGAAGGAAGGACTCCCTCCTTTCTTTGGGTCCAAAGTTCTTCTTTAGGCAAAACACACTGTACTATTTACAAGATGTAGTCTAACTTCCAAAGCTTAGACAAGACAGTCACACTAGAGGACTTTTCCTAGTTTGACCTATTTCATCATCAACTCCTCACAATCCAATGTAAGTGATGGTAGACACAGCAGTAAATTTTCCCTTTGGCTCAAGGTGAAGGAAAAAACAAGCCTCCACCTATATCTTTAATCTTATAAGCTCTTATGAGCAAATGCTTGGACCAAAAAGGCAAATACATGTGCACAGACACATATACCCTCTCACTCTTCCAGGAACAAACCAGACTTTTCAGGCATAGGGCAGACTATCTCGAAATAGAAAAGATAAAAACATTTTTGAGCTGAAGGATGTCATTCTGCTGAAGTAAAGATTCATCCAATTTACATATTAATCAGAACACTTTAAGCAATTATGGGGTCTTAAAGCTATCAATCACACTTCAGGAAAAATTGTTCATTATTTCTTTTCCATTTGTGAAATTAAACCATTTTGGTAAACTTCTAAATTCAAAAGAAGTCTTCTTGAAACATCAACTGGTATTTATTCTTTAAAGTTAGGTTTTGCATCACACTTTTGTTTAAGAAAATAATTTAAATCTGCCAGTAATTTTCCAATGGTTCACTTATCCCCAAGAGTCACTTTTCTTGTAACTTGGGTGTTGGCAAAACAAGTATCTAATCAACAAAAGAGATAATATAAAGTGCACTTCTTAAGCTCTTATCATAGGAGGTCTTTCTCAGGATACTTACTTTGCACTCTTTTATTTTTACTTTTGAAATAATTTAAGTTTGTGGGGAAGATGAGATGGCTCAGTGTGTTAAGTGCTCGCTTTGGACCCCCAGGGACCAACGATCGAATCCCAGCCCTGGCCAGTGCAGACCCATATGCTGAGCTGGGGTGTGTTTCCCATGTGGGAGGCCCCCAGTTCAGTTCTTGCCCACCCAGTTAAGCCCCTGGCTTGAGGGTGTGTAACTCCCAGGCGGGAGGCCCCCAGCTCAGTTCCTGCCCTGTGCGGCCCCCACCCACCTGTGGCATGCAACCATGTCAAAAACTGATGATGTGCAACTATGGAGGCTGCTCTGGGCCCTTCCCCATCTCTGTCTCTCTCTGTCTCTCTCTGTCTCTGTCAAAAACAATAAAATAAATCTTAAAAATAAATAAGTTTGTGCTCATCTGGCTTTGCATGCCACACCAGATTTCACACAGTAATACCACACAGAAATCAGAGGCGTGCACAGATGGGGTGGGGGGTGAATTATGGCAGCTCTACTGTCTGCTAGTTATGCTTTTTGGGGAAGTTCCTTCATCTCCCAGCAGTTTTCTTATCTGTAAAGTGGGCGTACCTACTTCGTAGAATAGGAGTGAGAATGAGGGAAGTTCTATGTGTCCTAAACCTCAGGATATAATAAGCACTATCATGATCATAGAGTAGAGGCGATCTACAAGAGCCAGGCAAGCTGACAACAGTAAGATGTGACTATTTTCAGCCAGATAGTGAGAAGATACCATCTGTTTAGTAATCTGTTCTAGAATTCCTAGGATCTACATCAAGTAGTTTTATTTTTTTTTTGTAATTCACCTTTTAGTCCATTCTGAAAAATGAGGCAGTTTCTCTTATTTTCCAAAAATTCCCTAATTCCTAAATGTCTTTGGTCTCTGAAAACTTATTTATTACCCTTAATTACAAATTTGCCATTGTCCTAAAAGCTGGTATTCATTTAAAGTTGCAAAGTGAGGTCTGGCTCCCTCCTCAACTATTCAGTTTAGTTCCCTCTTCGGTCCACGTTCATCACGTCTTTTCCAGTTTGAAGATAATTTCCCTTAACAAAAAACCTAAAGGTGAGTAGCTCGAACTTCCAACTCTGAACAGTGTACTGTTCTTCAAATTCTTAGCCTTTCCTTGATTTCTTACTACAGCAGAATTTCCCCCCCGGCCCCAGAAAACCCTATTTTTGCTGCATTTGTGATATCCATCAATTTCTTCTATAGAAGCTTCTTGACATCTCCTATAAGTTGACTCAATTAACTTATTTCTTTTGGATTTGATATTCTGACTTGTTTTACATTCCTTTTTTTTTTTTAAACTAAGTGCATTTGAGAGCTGACTCCCTATGAAGCCATAGATTTCTTTAGATACCTCTTAGTTTTTATATCAATTGCATTGTAGCCTCAATTGCATTGTCAGAATTTTAATTATTAGAATCTCATATTCATCCCCTGAATCATACCTTTAAAGTCTTTGATTATGGAATCATAGCTGAATTTTTTTTTTTAAGGCTGATTTTCTTTCTTAAAGCCCAAGGTAGATGTTTGATTATACCCAAGGTTTCATTCTCTAATAACATCCAAGAACTCTTAGGTTTGTCACAGTTGCCTTCTCCTAAGCTCCTCTTACTTCTACATAATAAACCAGCACCACCACCCCAAAAAAAAAAATTACAGTGAAGTAGAAATTCCCCTCACTGATTTCTCAGCTTCTAAGAGATCAAATTGTCATAGGTGCTGATAAAGAATCTATCAGTTCTCCCTTTACTGTGTACTTGGGTCAGGATTTATTATCCAAAATTTAGTAACTTCAGAGATATTTCTTAAGAGATATTTGCTTAAGAACAAATTTTTTCAAACTGAATCATTAATGAGTTATATAAATCAATGTGAGTTGCAACCAGCACAACAAAATAAACTAGAAAATAGAATAGAAAAATAGCCAACTGCACTATAGTAAGAACAAGTATTGTTTTGTGAAACTATTTTAGTTTTTTGTATGTGTATGCATTGTGCACTCTTACATGAAATGTATTTCATGGTGTGAGTAATGGATTAAAAACTTTGAAAGCCACCATGTTAGATAATACTGCATTATTTGTGTTGTCATAATGAAAACCACAGAATATAATTTTTGGATTAAACCATGCTTAACATGTGCATACATGTATACATATATTTTTTAAAAAACTGGAGGGAGAGCTGATTCTGGGTGGTGAGCACATAATGCAATGCATACATGATGTAATGTGGAGTTGTATACCTGGAAACTGTGTTGCCAACCAATGTCACCCCAATTAATTTAACAATAAAAAAATAATGAAAGATAAAAAAAAACAACTGCAGTATAAAACAAAAATATATATATTTTGTCTATTTATACTGCTCTATCTGTTGACAGAAGGTAGTTTAAGAATTTAGCAGCTGTATTTTGGCTAAAAATATGTATTTTATATTTAGGTGTATTTTAAGTAATATGTTCTTTGTGAAAATATATTCTTAGAGTTCAGAACTCTGTTTTAGTACTAGAATATCCAATAACTTGTTGAATCAAATTACTGAGCATTCAAAACATCAAGCATCACACAGAAGTGTCCTATAGTATTCAATGTCGTGTTTCCAATTTTCTTTTTCCATAAAGGGTGGCTGGTGGTCACATGGTGAAGGACTGGAACATCCCTTCCAACCACCTTATGACACTAAGAGCACTCAAAGGAGTGACTTTCAAAAACCAACATGTCCATTGGTTTTGCCAGTCAAGCACAGCAAGTTACAAAAGCCTTCTTGTGGAATAGGTAAGGTTAGCAGTGGTAAAATCTCCATTACCTCAGGTTACTTCTATCTAATTAATTTGTACTAGATGTGCTGAGAATACTTGTTCTCTACAGGAGTGAGAATACACACAGTACGTGCAGCCCATGACAAGTTTGTTCTTTATCCCTTCCTGATGGATGGCTTACCTCCAAACACATTTAATATAACAATAAAATTGAACTGACCATTAATAACACCATCCTGTAAGCCAGAAACTTAGTAGCATTCTGCTCTTTATTGACACCAAATTTAAAAAATTACAACTACTAAAATAGTAGGCAACACTAAATGACAGTATTTCTCAAAATGTAATGTGAGGGGCACTAGTTCTTTTATGTTTATAGATGCTACAAATGGCGGGGAGTGGTCAATAAATTTCACAAAAACTGAATTTACAATATACACACACAGGCTATAAGAACACTTAAACCCTTATGCTAAGCATAAACATAATGAATTTCCAAGAAGAGGAATAAAGAATGCTGTTTTCCCACTTATTGAACACTTTACCCTTTTTCAGGAGATCACTTCACATGACTGGTATCCCACAAAACATAATTTAGGAAATGCTGTTACATAGACAAATAATTTCAGATCTAAAATTTGTTTTACCTGATGTCATTGTTTTTTAAACATTTTTTATTATTAGATTTAGGTGATGACAATGTCACTATAATAAACTAAGTTTTTCATATTTATTCAATTTTCATTTGTTTCTTAATCCATGTCTTAGTCATTTCTACTGCTGGATTAGGATTTAGTAAATCTTAAAGAAATGCAGGATTAAGTCAAAACAAAGTACCCATTCTGGTTCTTACCCCATACAAAAGTTTATAAGCTAAACTTATATTTTCTAAATATAGTGGTAGATAACAAAGGATTACTTTTAGAGGTCAACAGTCTCTCCCTTAATTTTAGCCTTCTGGCCAGTCTAGTTAAGGATACAAAAGGCAGGGAGACTGAAGGTCAGCATATTAGAAAATGGTCATACTCAGTATGAGTACCACCTCAAGGTGATAGTTAATGAGAGGGCTGCCTCTTGTCCAGAAGGGTAATAACGTTTCCACTTCTGATTCAGGACGCTAGACTGAGTACAAACATCTAAACCCCTGACCTCCCAAAACCCTATTAAATGATAGCCAAGCAGTCAACCCATGAAGATGAAGAGAATGGAAGGAAAAATTTTCTGGAATATAGGAAAGAATGGAATCCTGTTGGTGGATAAAAGAAAGCAAAGAAGTAATAGCCTAAAATCTATAGAAGATACAGTGAAGTTGAGCCAATATGCCTGACAAAACCTCAAAGAAGCTGTAGGTTCATTCTGCAGGCTTAGCAGAAGGAAAACAGGATGGGGGGGGGGGAATAAAAGGGTTACTTGATAGTCAATCTCTTAAATAACTGCTCCAATCATGAGCACTCTACCCTATCCCAACATGAAGACTACTAGAGCTCAGTATCTTAGCTAGATGTCAACTACTATGAGTATAGCAGTTACTTGAGTAATTCAAGCTGGTCTATTGTATTCTTCATTTATGAATGAATAACCACAGAATTATGCCAACTTATAGATTTTTAAAGGTTTGGAAGATAAGGTCTAGGAAATATCATAGAGCATAAAACAGTGAAAATATAACTAGAAAATATGGTAGAATAAGCGCAAAATGGAGAATCAATCTGCAGTGTTCAACTTTTCTGAAGTTTAAGGTAAAAAAAAAGGAGTAAAACTGAAGGTGAGATAATGATCTATACATAACAATCAAGGAAAACATACTATTTTCCAGGACTTTATATAACTTTCTAAATATTTACTCATTCAATTCTCACAGCAACCCTATAGAATATAAAAGTATATAATACTATTAATAGTCTCATTTTTCAGATAAGGAAGCAAGCACAGAGTTTAAATAACTTATCCAACGCTACACAGAAAATAATTTGTTTTTGAACTTAGTCTGACTCCAGTACCTATAATAATAATCCATACTCTACACAGCCTCTAAAGTAATAAGTGTTTCCCAATATAAAAGAAAGGCATTAAGTAAGTAGGGAAAAAAAAAATACATATCATTGTGCAGTTGCAAAATAACTATTATAAAGAGTAGATTCTAAAAGTTTCTTAGGAATACGAATCAATATGGAATCACGCTGCACTGATACAGGAGCAAAGTGTAATTGATGTCTTCAAATCTCTCAAGGGAAATAATATTTTAACCGAAAAAAAAGAGAATTTGGGAAAGCCGGGATGGCTCAGCAGGTTAAGTGCTCGCTTTGAAGCCCCGTGGACTGAGGATCGAATCCCAGCTCCGGCCCAGGCGGACTCACATGCTGAACTGGGGAGTTCCCACAGTTTAGTTCTCTCTCTGTCTCTGTATCTTTCTCTCTTTCTGTCAAAAATAAAAATAAAATATTAAAAAAAAAAAAGAATTTATTTGACGTGGACACTATAATCTCTCCCCCGCCCCACTCTCCCCTCCCACACACATGTGGCACTGGGCATTGGTCCCACTGAGAGAGAAATGTAGTCCTAACACAATATTTGGCCCCTAAGTCAACAAAATTCATATAATTTTATTATAAATGCTATTTAGGAAGTTTTAACTTTTACCATCTATCTATAGACACAATACTAAAAATTTAAATATGGTTACAGAATAGAGTTCTATTATCAGCCCTAACAAGAAAAGTAAATATTCAGTTGAAAGAAGATGGGATGTAGAAGACGAAAGGGTGCTGATATCATTATTTAACATATGAATACTCAAGTGATGCTACCCAAAGTAAATGAAACAAGGAATAGAGGATTATGGTTGAAGTCAAAGGAACTAAGATGAGAGCCAATGAATCTCTTCAGCCTTAAACCCTTCACTGAGCTTCAAAACTACATACCCAACCGTCTACTTAACATCTCTTCTTGGCTAGTTAATCTTTTCAAATGTAGCATGGCTAGAATAGAACATTTCATTTCCTCCACCTAAACCTATCCTTCTACCAGCCTTTACCATCTCAATAAATGCCATCTCTAGCCCCTCAGATGCTCAAGGTTTGGTCACTGAGAGTTGTTCTAAATTTCCCTATCCTCAACATTTCATTCATCAGCAACTCTGACAGCTCTATCTTCAACATATACGCAAAGTCACCTTACCAATATAGTGCAGCCACTACCCTCCTGCTTCCTTTCTTTCTCCTCCATAATTTGTTTTCCACAAAATCATCACAAAGATCTCATAAAAACATAAATGACACCACTCTCCTCCTTTAGGTCCTCTACTAACTTCTCATTGTTTGTTATGAGAAATTAAGTGCCTACCATTGTGCTGGGTACACAGTGGACAAGAAATGGTAGCCACGTCTATCACTAACTACCGTATTGTACTAAGTCGATGTTGAGTTAGAATCTTGCTCTGGAAACCTGCAATGAAGGTCTGCCTTTCTCCCTCCACTTGCCTCCCCTTCCTCTTGCTCTTCTTCCTTCCTTCTCCTCTTCCTTCTCCTCCTCCTCCTCCTCCTCCTTCTTCTCTTTCTCTCTCTCTCTCTCTCTCTCTTCTTTCATAAGTATTTCTCACTGCCAAGATTATTACTGTAACCCAGGTCCTAGTACAATGCCCAGACTCAACAAATATTGATTGATTTAATTATAAATACATATTATCCAACAGACTAAAGTCATCATGTCATTTAAACTGACATACACACCACATTATAGACCTTCAACTTATTCATATTATAGATGATATTTTAATTCTAGATGAAAATAATTACAAATAGAAAATACTTTAATTATATTTTAAAGATTTATTTTTATTGTTTTTTTGACAGAGAGAGACAGACAGAGAGAAGGGGGAGGGCCAGAGCAGTCTCCATAGTTGACATTAGTTTTCCATATAGTTTCACTCCACAGGTGGGCACAGGGCTTTGCAGGGCAGGAACTGGGCCGGAGCCTCCTGCATAGGCCCTGGCAAGAACTGGACTGGGGGCACACCCCAGCTCAGCATGTGGGTCCGAATGGGCTGGGGTCGGGATTTGATCCTCAGGCTCCGGGGCTGCAAAGTGAGCGCTTAACCCATTGAACCATCCCAGCTTCCCCTATTTTAATTATATTTAAAAATATGCATATAAACTGTCTGTATATGCCCAATTATATGTAGATGTAGGCACACAGATATAGACAATGTGTATATAAACATGCACTGATAATAATTAAAAATCTTCTCCTAGATTCCTAAAAAAAATATGAATGGAATTACCATATTAACCAGCCATCCCTCTACTGGGCATCTACCCAAAAAACCTGAAAACCTTAATCTTTAAAGATGTTTGTACCCGCATGTTCATCGCAGCACTGTTCACAGTGGCCAGAACATGGAAACAACCAAAATGCCCTTCGATAGATGACTGGGTAAAGAAGATGTGGTACATTTACACAATGGAATACTACTCAGCGATAAGAAATG
>PVKE010032292.1:0-18561 GCA_004027555.1 Craseonycteris thonglongyai
AGAATTCATTGGTAAAGTCATCTGGTCCAGGGCTTTTGCCTTTGGGCAATATTTGGATAATTGTTTCAAGTTCCGTACTATTGATTGGTCTATTGAGGTTATCCAAATCTTCTTGGTTCAGTTTAGGTAAACTATATGTTTCTAGAAATTTGTCCATTTCCTCTAGGTTGTCAAATTTGTTGGCATAGAGTCTTTCATAATAATCTCTTATGATTGTTTGTATTTCTGCAACATCAGTTGTAATCTCTCCTCTATCATCCCATATTCTGGAAATATGAGATTTTTCTCTTTGTCCTTTGGTGAGCCTAGCCAGTGGTTTGTCAATTTTATTGAGTTTTTCAAAGAACCAGCTCTTTGCGGCGTTAATTTTATCTATTGTTTTTCTATTTTGAATTTCATTAAGTTCTGCTTTAATTTTTTATTAATTATTTTCTTCTGCTGGCTTTGGGGGACCTCTCTTCTTTTTCTAGCTCTATGATATGAGATGTGAGGGTGTTTACTTGTAGTTTTTCTTGTTTCTTGAGATAGGCCTATAGTGATATAAATTTCCCTCTTAATATTGCTTTCACTGTGTCCAAGAAATTTTGGTATGTCATGTTTCCATTGTCATTTGTTTCTACAAATTTTTTAATCTCTTGTTTTATTTCTTCTTTGACCCGGTCACTTTTTAATAGCATGTTGTTCAATCTGCACGTATATGTGGTTCTTTCTGCACTTGATCTTTTGCAATTGATCTCTAGTTTCAACGATTTGTCGTCTGTGGATACACTTGGTATGATTTGGATGGCCTTAAATTTGGTGAGGTTGGATTTAAGTCCCCGAATATGTTCTATCCTTGAAAATGTTCCATGTGCACTAGAGTAAAATGTGTAGCCCTTTGTTGTAGGATGGAATGAGCTATAAATGTCAATTATGTCCATTTCCTGCAATGTATCATTTAAAGCTGCGATTTCCTTATTTATTTTCTGCTTGGATGATCTGTTCAATGTTGTCAGGGGGTGTTTAGATCCCCTACTATAATTGTATTTTTGTCAAATTCTCCTTTTAGATCTGTTAGTAGTTGCTTTATAAATTTTGGTGCTTCCTGATTAGGGGGATATATATTGATGAGTGTCATGTTTTCTTGGTGTATTGTCCCTTTTATCAAGATGTAATGTCCATTTTTATGTCTTATTATTTTTTATCCTGATGTCTTCTTCATCAGAAATCAGTATGGCCACTCCAGCTTTCTCTGACTGCCATTTGCCTGGAGTATTGTTTTCCATTCCTTTACCCTGAGTCTGTGTTTGTCCCTGTGGCTGAGGTGTTTCTCTTGTAGGCAGCATATGGTTGGATTTTGTTTTTTAATCCAGTCTGCTACCCTGTGCCTCTTTATTGGTAAATCCAGTCCATTTACATTCAGGGTGATGATTGATATATGAGGATATCCTGTATCCATTTCTTCTTTCCCTTTTATATTTTTGTTGTCCCAACTTTTCTCCTTTTGTTTTGATTTCTTGATTCAGGCTGAATAGCCTCCTTCAGTATTTCTTGGAGTGCCGGTTTTGAACAGGAGAATTCCCTCAGGTTCTGTATATGTGTAAAGGCCTTAATTCCTCCTTCATATCTAAAGATTAATTTTGCTGGATAGTTAATTCTTGGCTGGAAATATCTCTCTTTTAGTATTTTGAATATTGGGCTTCACTCCTTCCTGGCTTGCAGAGTTTCTGCTGAGAAGTCTGGTGACAGCCTGATAGTTTTTCCTTTGAAAGTTATATTTTGTTTTTCCCTGGCAGCCTTGAGAATTCTTTCTTGGTCTTTGGTTTTTGTCATCGTTAGAACAATGTGCGTTGGAGAAGATCTGTTAGGGTCTAGGAAGTTAGGGCTTCTGCTTTCCTCTTGGATTTGGGGCTGTAATTCCTTCCACAGGTTAGGGAAATTTTCATCCACTATTTGTTTTAGTAGACTCGGAGAAGATTTCATCTCGCTTCCTTCTGGTACCCCTATTATTCTAATATTGTTCTTTCTGATGGAGTCAGAGAGTTCTTGTAGGGCTCTTTCATTTCTCTTGATTCTCCTTTCCCTTTCTTCTTCCCTCTGTGACATTTCCATGTTTCTATATTCGATTTCACTTATCCTTTCCTCTAGCTGGTCAGCCCTGTTTCCTATGCTGGTCAGTTCTTTTTTCAGCTCTCCCATGATACCTTTCATTTCAAGGAGTTCCTTTTGGTTCTGCTCTAGCTTCTGAATTTTATTGGTAAAGTACTCATTTTGCTCAGAAAATTTCTTGTTGAGGTCATTTAACTATCTGGGTACTTTGCCAGCATTGAGTGAGCTCTCTGAGTGTCTTGAGTATTGCAGCCCTGAATTCTGCTTCACTTATATTTGATTCCAAGTGTGCAAGCTCCTTTACTAAGGATTGCCCCTGATCTTCTGGAGGGGCTTTGGATTCTGAGGTGTGCATTGTTTTTGATGTGGTTCTTGTTGCTTTAGGCATGAGTGTGTTTTTTCTCTGGGGGTTTGCCTATCAGATGGGCTTCTCTTTATTTTTTCTTTTGGGCTCAGTTGTGGGAGGAGGATATTTTGGGAGAGGGTTGAGGGAAGCAGACAGCTTCTGTGTCCTGGGGCACTTCAGGTTGTTGTCTTAGCTGTTAGATAGCAGGGTAGTAATGATGTGGCCAGGGGTGGGGACATGTGAGTCAGAGCTAGGGCGGGCCTGAGACACAATAGCAGATTCCTCTTTGAGCATCGGGGCTGGTGGTTCAGTGCGGGCAGGGCACAGGAGCTCTTGTCTTTCTCCCCTTTGCTTGTCTGCTTTTCCTTTAATTGCATCTGTGAGCCACGCCCGCAGGGCATAGCCCAGATGGGCTGGGGCTTGACAGAGGCCCGTTTGGCCACACAGGAGGGGGTGCAGCCACAACCCAGTTAGAGGCGCACCCAAAGCCAGGTCGTCCATGCGTGCATAAGCGTCGCGGTGGCCCCGTCAGCAGCCCAGTTGCTCATGGGAGCGTTGGTGCCACATGGGACCGGTAAGTAGCCCGGTAGCGTGCAGATGTTGGCGCCGTGGTGGCCCAGTCAGCAGCCCAATTGCGCGTGCAGGTGGCATGGGCAGGGCGCCGATAGCCGGTCTTGCAGCCCGGTTGGCAGCCCAATTGTGTGCGCTGGTGGCAGTGCCATGGTGGCCTGGTGGGCATGGCGCTGAAAGCTGGTATTGCACGTGGGCAGCAGTGCCGAGGCGGCCCTGTGGGCGGGGCGCCAAAAGCCCTGGGCACACAGGACGTAGCTTGGCCGGTGGCCACTCTATGTCTGTGACTCTGTTGAGACCACCGATTCACTCTAAGTCTAAGCACGTCTAATGCAGCTGTGTCCATTTAAGCCCCAGCTCTCACTCCAAGAACCCTGTCTTCTGAAGGCGCTCCCTCACAGTCAATCTCCTGTGTAAATCAGGGGTGCCCAGCTGTTGTGGGCTCAATCCCTGCTCTCACCCCGCCTGCCAGGAAGTGCAGCCGCCCTGCTCCACAGTCCCTGTTCCACTTTAGGCTCCATGATTTGATTAGGGCACTGCGTGCTGTCCCTTGAGTTCGGATGTTAAATTGTCCACAGTCTTGTGGGGATTCCACGCTCCCTAGGTCTCGGCTTCCAGCCCGCCCTCGATCCAGCTCCACTTTGACCGTAGTCCCCCAATCCCCCTTTGTTTTTGCCAGCTCCGGGCCGCGCTCCGGGTCTCTGTCCCCGAACTGCTGCTTCCCCTTCCCTCTCTCGCTCTCCCCTTTTTTCTTTAACCTTTGGGTGTTGTTCTGCATTGTGTGGTTCTTTTAGTTGAAGTTGCTTCTCAGGGTTTCTTCCGTGGATTTCCCTCTGTTCACAAGTCCCTTCCCAGGCAGTTATCCGCATTCTCCTCTCATGCCGCCATCTTTTTCTCAATGTTCTTTTAAGAATATGCAACATACATGAGAAAACTTTAAAGAAGAGCAGGAAATGGTAGACTCAAAAGATTGTGTTTACCACTGAGTGGGGAGGAACTGGGACGGGGAAAGGATGTGAGGGGGCCTTCCAGTGTTGTGGTGCCTTTGACTTAAATAGGTAGTGAGTGCACAAGTATTTGTATAACTTTTATTTACAATTCACATGTATCTTATAAATATTCTTTTGTTTCTAGTCAATAATAAAAGTCATGATAACAATTCAAAACTAAAGCAGAGGTACAGTTTTGAAGTGATGGAACAAATCTTGATTATCACTTAGGATGGATATCTATAGATGTAAGTTTCTCAGAGCCTGGGGCTTATGTATCATGAGGTTGAATTTTGTGTAACTGTGGACTACCAGGCCCCTGATTAGCCTAGGTTTCCACAAGTGCTGGTACCTCAGACTCCCAACTGAAGTGTCTCTGAGAGTTCTTAATTCCAAAGTCAAGTTGTGAGGTTATGTTTGGCATACTAGTTAGCAAGAGGTTGACTCTATATGTCCTTTTTACATTGACCCAGAGGAAAAACCACTTTGCAGAATTTGTGTCCAAGTGTGTTGCTCTGGGATCTTCATCTCTTCCTGACATGTGGGTATTCATTGTGTCTTGGAATGGCCACAGCTGACCCTTGGGTCTTTCTATCTTTGGGGTAGCCAGGACTCTCATCTTTCCATTCAAGCATCTACAGTAATTGCAAAGGAAGTTTCTCTCTTCCTTTTCTAATTTCATTTGTCTATTAATCTAGAAATGGTAAAGCAACAAACATAATGACAACATCAACAATATAATGTAGAATTGCACATCTGGAACCTATGTAATTTCTTCCAACAATGTCATCCCAATAAATTTAACCAAAAATAATAAGTGTGCAAAAGACCAAGAAATGCTGATTCAAAGAGTTTGTGTTTCATATAATATTAGACAACTACAAAAAAATTCTTTTAATTCTATTTGATCAGATTTTGGGGGAGGTGGTATATGCCCAGAAATGCTCTGATTTAGTTTTCTACTGAATGGAAAATAGGGCAACTCTTCATTTGTCTCAGATGTTCAAGGAAGGAGTATTAATTTTTAAAAAAGATTCATATAAAATATATCTCATTTCCACTGAAATATAGATGTTTGTTTGTACTTCTATGAGAGCAAGCAACAATTTAAATAAATAGCGTGATGTGGCATTAAAAAGCCTGGACTTAGACTCCAACTCTACAAGCAGATGTGTACCTCCTACTCTCTGAGCCTATTTTTACATCTGTAACATAAGTATTCGTATGTCTACCTTTTATGTTTTTTCCCCAAGGGTAGATAGAGAAAATATTTGCAATGTGCTTGGCACATGAGATGAACTCTAAAGGGTTGTTGTTATTATTGTTATTATTTAAAAATTTTACCTCTTCTCCCAGGGATAGTGTTGTATGTTTTAATATCAACTCTAGGAAAGCATCGAGGCTCTAGACATCTTGAGAAAGGAGTTTCGACTCTTTTGGACTCCATATTATACAAAAGATGTCAGGTATATCAGAGACCTGTGATTCAACCACTCTACCAATCTCCCACTGTATGCTTTAATATTAGCTTTTGAATTAATTCAGAGAAGTATATGTAGGACTTTCTTTTCTGTTGACTTGACTGCAGTAGTAGGGCGAAGCCTCTTTTACTAGTCTACATGATCTAAAAGACTTTATTTCTTTTGAATTAGACTAAAACAGTAAAAGGTCATTATTACACAAATTTCAGGTTGTCTGTGATTTACTCTGTCATTGTACTTTCTCCAAATAATTTTGTTTTGTAACAAAGTGGACTGATTTTTAATCATGTTCTCTAGGAAATTAGGAAGTGGACATATTTGAAAGAGAAGAGGCATAGATGATTTTAATAAAATGTACATATATCTCTGCTTATACACATTATACCCATTTTACATATGTAAAATTCTTTTTGATACCTTACATATCACGAAGAACAGTCATCCTAAAAATAATGTTGACTTTTAAAATGACATGTACCGTACTAGAAAAGGAGGAAAAGTATTCCTCAACAACTACATTTTAGGAGTAAGCAAAGCACAGTGGTAGAAATGGGTCCAACAGTGAAGACAGAAAAACAAAATAAAATGAAATTTTATTCTGTTCTGTTTAATTAAACAAGCAATTTCTAAGCAGCTACAGGGGATATGTCAATGTAATACTTGGTTTCCAGGTGGTTCCAGTCTAGAAAAGGAGGCAAAAATGTAAATCAGTAAGTTAAAATATGGGTGGTAAGAAAGCGTTTTACTGTTGCACTTACCACGCGATAAGCAATTACAGCATAAAAGAGGAAGTAGTAAATCCTACATGTAGTGGAGGAAAGAAGAGGTGAAACTTGCTTGAAGTGTGGGGATTTGAAAAGTGTGGGAGAGGAACCACTGAGGCATCTTAAGCATTTAAACTTTCTGGGCTTTAACTCAGTCATCTATAAAATGGAGCTTAACTGAATGAGATCTAAGGTCACTTTTAGCTGTAAAACATTGTTCTGTGAAATAGGAGAGGTAAGGTGAGTGGGTGGTGGCTAATTTAATTTTCATTGACAGTTGATTAATTCAATTTAAATCTCTATTTCTTAGAATTCCAATGTGAATTTCTTAGCCCTTCTTTTATTAACTTATGCACAGATCTCAAAGACCAATTTAAGATTGTAAACATTTTAATTCAAAGTCTTTACACCAAAATCTACATGGGAAAATGAAATATGATTTTTGTTTGAAGTTAGGCAAACCTGGGTTCCATTTCTAGCACTGTCATTTATAGTGGAAAAAGCAGTGGCTTTGGAAATGAGGGTCCCTGGATGTGCAACATCAGCAGGGAAGTTAAATCATACAGATTCTCAGATCCCAGCTGAAACTTCTTGCATCATAAATACTCAGGGCAGAGCAGAACAACCTATTTTCCAGCAAATCCTGCCAGGTGATACTGGTGTTTCCTAGAGTATGAGGACTGCTGATATCTGATATGGGATTGCTAACTTTCCTTTCCATGCAAAAATGAGAGTATCCCTTAACTTATATAGTGGTTGTGTCAGGCTTTAATGACATCATATTCATTTCTTGGTACATCATAGATCCTCAGTAGACAATAATTATTCCTGTTATTACCTCACTAACATTACAATAACCATTGTTACCTCCAGGAAGAATTGAGAACTTGTACTTACATTTAGTACTCCTTTGCATTGCACACAAACTTCTTTGAAAAAAAAAACCTTACATTTGGTGAAGCAAGTGACATTATCTGGAAAACACAATATGCTGGATGATTGTTTAGACTTTCATTATGTTGATGTGGAACACTGAGCTTTCAGGCATGTTTTAGTGATGCTGAGGGACAGGATTTAGTGTCATCATTCACTAACTATAAATTTAGGTAATTCTGGTCCTTTAATGAAATTGTTTTCTCCATGATAAAACTGGAGTCATAGTATCTCTTCACCAATGTAGTAGTGACAATCTAGTCAGATACATATTGGTTGAATTCCTTTGTAAAATACACATTGGCTGGCATATCCAAATCAAGTTGGACAGAATTAGATCATCATTCATTCACTGCAAATATTTACTGAACACTTACAATACGGTAGGCATTGGGCTGGAAATTATTGCGTAGACATAATTTGCCTTTGAGTTGAGTGATGGCGTAAATACTTGTGACTTTTCTTTCATGAAGCTAATGAATACTCTATGTAGAAAATTGATTTGTTCCAGGAAGGCCTTATCTCTTGGGAAAGCTTAACTTTAAAAGGCTCCAAAATTGATGAGAGTGACATAAAATGACAATTCATAAATATAACTTGGTGCAAGTTTTCAGGAAAGCAGTTCTTCAGTATGTATCAAGAGACATTTAAATTATATACCCTTTGACCTATTAATTTCACATCTATCGCTCTCACAAGCTATTCCAAGGAAATAATCAGGTATATAATAAAGATCTGTAGAAAAAGCACTTATCATTCTATTTGCAATAGTGAAAAATTGGAAATAATGTATAAAAACAAAGAAATGGTTGAGTTAACATGCATGATGTAATATCATATATATTCAATATTTAATAGAGTCAAAATGCTAAAAATAGGATATTACCTAAAATAAAATTATATTAGATATATTCAAACAATTTCAATTAAAGAGCTTATATTCATAGATTGAAGACTTTAAGGAAATGGACTAATGTAAGTCCTTGGAAAATGGCAAAGAAATGGACCAAAATAGGTTCTTTGAAGAGTGATTTTATACTTTACTGAATTTTATAAATTTCTAAAATGAACATATTTTTCTTTTATAATGAAAAAAGTTTCCTACACATATTACCCTCATATACTCCCCTCTCACTGGATATAGGAGAGAAAAGTTATCACTTGCCTTCCCTTGCTACCTTTTAAAGGTGCAATCAGGAACTGCTAAAGAGATATATCTCTTACAGGTATTATAGTAAGTATATAAAGTATTCAGCAGTAACCATGTAAATGGAGATATCGCTTTTCATTCAGTAATTGAGCCAGTAACTCAGAGAAGCAGTTACCCATTTTAATAAATGGCATCCATATTTTGTGAATACAACAGGCCCCCTCACAGTTGAGCTTCAGGTAGGTAATCCTTTTTTAGGTCTGGAATTAACCAGTTTTGCACACTAACTTTCAGATGATTTTCTCATGTTGTAGTAGTGTTATTTGATAAGGGAATATGTTAGCAGGAATGTGTTCACCATCTTTGGGCAATCCCTCAGGGGGATTACTTAGGCAGAAAAGAACAGAATAATGACCATCATAACACAGTGACTCAACTTATACAAACTAATATAATGCTTCTAGACCTTGGGAATAAAAACTCACTTGCAAAAGTACTAATAAAAGTATGTATGTTTGTGTGTGTGTGTGTGTATATATACATACATTAATTCAAGTCACTGATTTTATATATATATATATAAAATCAGTGACTTGAATTAAAAACAGTTTTACTTAGAAAATATAAATCTAGTATACTGGGTTTATTTCTGTGTTTAATGAAGTTCCTCTGATGTTAATTCTTGAAACACTTATTTTAAGACAATGGAGCATAATGGAATAACCATAGTTTTTAAGTAAGAAAAGATTCTGTTTTGAATTTTTTCTATCTTTTACTTAAGACCTCTGACAAGTTACTTATTCTTTTTTCTCAATTCATCGTGAATAATTGGGAATACTCTCTCAGTATAATTTTGATAATGAAGTGTTAATTAAGAGTACATATGCTGAGTGCCTAGCACAATGTGGCCCGTACAAATTATTGAACTTTTTGTAGCTATTATGATTTCATTTTTTTGTACTATAACTCCCAGATATATTCCTTTTCTAGCTGATAAGTTTGCATCCACTGTAATATTTTTGTTACATTAGACATATTTGCATATGACCAGTTCTGCACAGTCACATGGTATCTCACCTCCATCATTCTTGACTTCACACAAACAGATGCTTATATTTTTAACCCAGTGCACACAAAAATGGAAGAATGTTCAGATGCTTGGTTCAAATTGTGCTGTTATTGAATTCTTAACAGTGGAAAAATTTCCTCCAATTGAAATTCACAGATGAATGCAAGCCATTTATGGTGATCAGTGTGTTGATGTTCATGAGTACGGTAAGACACTGGATAAGGAGGTTCAAAGATGAAGAAGTGGGGCAAGCAGATTTGAGTGACAAACAAATTGGAAGACCTATGATGGCAAGTGATCAGCTTCATCAGTACCACAAAAGTGTATTGAAGTGTATGGTGATTTTGTAGAAAAATAAGTACAGTGATCCTTCATTTTTCACGGTTAATGGGGACCAGAACCTTCCGCGAAAGCTGAAAAACCACGAAGTAGGATTTGCCCCTAGGAATTTTCGTGTATGCGGGTACAAGAATGTTTTAAATATGTAAACAGTATTCATACTTTACTCATTTAAGACAAAAATTACAACAGTATACGTATTTACTTAAACGTGTCAGTGCTAATGAATAAGGTGAATTACAAAACCTTATACAGTAATAAACATGAATCAACATTGCTTTGTGAGAGAGGTGAAGTCTTGTGTGGGTGGTGGAGGAGAGGCTCTCACTTGACTCATAGCAGCTTTAGGCTCACTCGGAGACTCTTTCTCTCTCACGCATCAACATGAAACAACGCTCCTTTCCACAATGTGACTGCTGACATGGTTGTATTTTTTCATGAATATTTTGGGAAAACCCACGAAGCACTGAAGCCGCAAAATGTGAAGCGCGAAGTGGCGAGGGAACACTGTACACAGCTTTGAGAAATCAATGATGCAGGTATATTTCTCTCTCTCTCTTTTTTAAGTTCATTAAAATGTCTTTTCCTATTCATTTTCTAAGTGGAGGCAAAATTTATTAGCCCGTCCTCATACTTGCATTATTATAATGAGAGCCAAAACGCCACCTCAGGCACAACCAATAAATAGCAAAAATTTCTCTTCTGCACACAATTTCTGTTCTGTGTCTTCTCCAACAGTTAATTCATGTTGCTTTGTGAATTTAAAATGATCAGTTAATTTGCTCCCTCCTCTCAAAATGCCTCTCTGTATATTTTTCAACATAGCTCAGGATTTTTATTATCTTATGTCCTGTAGAAAATCCAGAAGAAAGAAACTAGAGATCATCGATAAACCTTTGGTGCCTGTAATAAGATTTTGAAAATATGTCAGCAGTCGCTGTCTTTTCTAGCATCTCACTAGTCTTCCCCTATACATCTTTTATGAACTCACACATGCATAAATATAATATTTTTAGCTGTCACTTAGGAGAGCATGAAGCTGGAAATATGAGTCTCAGGCTGAATTCCAGTAAGCAGCTTGCCCACACGTTGTTCCAGGAACTAATTTGTCTCTATTTGGAAATGCAAGGAATCTACGTATGTACAGGGTCCTGGGTGCATTTGAAAAGAAAGCGTTCTAAAGCACTTATCTTTTGAAATAAAAGAAGGCAGACAAATGTATTTATTAGTTTTTGAACCCATTTTTATATTTCTCTGACAAAGTCATCTGATTGTTTTTCTTTATACTTATGAACAGCTCTGCTCAGGAAGCTGAGTGCGGTTTGTCTGGAGCTCTGAGCGTGCAGTGGGTGGAGAGCAGGAGCCACCTTTATGCTCTTATGAGACCGATTTGCTTTTAAAGCCTTTGGTTTGGGTCCCAACCATCTGTAAAACTAACTCTAATGTTCACTTTGAAACAAAGCCTTGACTTAAAAGAGAAGCACCGGCCCTTTTGACCATGCACAGATAATAGAAGTTCCATCTTTTATTTCTACTCCTTGAAGGCTGTAGTCATTCTCTGACAATGGATGCTGGTTTTATTTTTCTGACTTCTTTGCCAGAAGTCAGAATACTTTATCACCAAACACCAAGGAGAGTAATAATGGTAGGAATATTCATAGAAAATTTTACAGGTTCAGAATGCTTTTGCTGTTGGCTTGTCATAGTCATTGCAATCATTTTCTTACAAGGCTCACTCAAGAGTATGACGGGACTTGCATTTCAGATTTAGTCTGAACTGTTAGGTCCCCAACACAACAAAAAGGAGAGTTACTACTCCAAAGAAGGACTGGCTTTTGTGATGGTTTCATTGTTGTTGTTGTTCATAGGTACGAAGGTGGGCTGATGAATTTTGCCTCCACTGTAATATTTTTGTTACATTAGACATATCTGTATATAAATGGTTTTGTGTCGGCACATGGTATTTTCCTTCCGTGGAAGAGCATTCAGATGTTCAGTTCAAACAGTGTATTGTTATTAAATTATTAACAGCAAAAAAAGTTCCTCCAGTTGAAATTCACAAAGAAATGCAAACCATTTATAGTGATTAGTGTGTTGACGTGAGTACAGTAAGACACTGGGTAAGGCAGTTCAAAGATGGGTAAGTGGAGCAAGCAGATTTGAGCGACAAACCATGAAGTGGATCAGCTTCTCCAAGATTGCACTGAAGAACTGATCCATAGAAATTATCTCATCAAATAAAAATAAGTTGCTGGTAAATTAGGAATTGCTAAGGAGAGAGTGGGATACGTTTTTAGTGTTCTTGGATTCTGCAAAGTTTGTACTAGGTGGGTACTGCACATGCTGTCTGATGAAACAAAAGCTGAAAAAGTTTGCATTTCTTGAGAACTCCTGAAACATTTTGAAAAAGGTGAGGACTTCTTAAAGATGACCATACAGGTGAGAAAACTTGGGTACATCATTATGACCTGAGAACAAAAGGCAGGCCATGGAATACTGACATAAGGGATTACCTCAGATGAAAAATTTCAAAACTCTGGCCTCGGTTGTTAACTGTTTTTTGGTCTGAATACTCTTCCATTTTGATGTGCCCTGTGTGAAAAATGTAAGCATCTTTGTGTGGAAGGTCAAGAATGATGGAGTGTAGATACCATGTGACTACACAGAGCTGGTTATATCCAGGTATGTCTAATGTAACAAAAAAATATTACAGGGGAGGCAAAATTTATTAGCCTGCCCTCGTAATTTGAACAAAGTTGTCTTGCATCTACAAATTTTCAGCTCTCAGGATTTAGACCTGCATGTGGATTTCCACGGTACACTCACAAACTTGATCATTCTTCAAGCTTTTTGTTGTAAAATGCTCTACAGACTCTACAAAGCCATACTTGATCATATACGAGTCTTCGTACACTCATTTATTTTCTGTGCTCCGTTTATCTAACATGCTGTCTTCCCTTTTCCTTTTATAATCCCTCTTGAATCCTTTCCCTCTTTCCTAGTTTATCCCTATTGTGATTGCCCACATGGCCTTAACCTGTGAGGAAATTGGGAAATGGTCTCGTTCCATTTTGTGCACTCAGACACACTTGCCCTTGGCTCTAGAAGGTAAGTTCTTCCTAGAAGCCAGGAAAAAAAAAATTATTTGTATTTTTTACAGAGAGACAGAGAGAAGGCAGTCTCTATAGTTGCACGTCATCAGTTTTCGACGTGATTTCATTCCACACAGGTGGGCGGGGGTTGTGCAAGATGGGAACTGGGCCGGTGTCCTCCCACATGGGAGGCACAACCCTATGGGCTGGGGGACAAATCGGGGGACTCCCACATGGGAAGCACACCTTAGTTCAGCATATAGGTTCACATGGGCTGGGGCTGGGACTTGATCCTTGGACCCTGGAGCTGCAAAGCAAGTGCTTAACCCACTGAGTCATCCCAGCTTCCCCAGGAAAATTTTTATTTCCCAGAATGAGAGGCTGAAGCCTTCTGTTAACTACATACAAAGTAGCTCATCCTTGATCTGTCTTGAAATCTATCTCAACTCCCCCTCCCTTCTCTTCCTCTCTCCCTCTTTCTCACCCTCCCTTCTTCCTTCTCTTCCCTCCTTCTTTCCTGCCTTCCTACTTTCCTTCCTTCCATCTATCTACCAATCATCGATCTTGCCTTTCCTGTCACACTTACACTTCACCGCAAGCACCGTTCTTAGCCAGTCACCTGCTTCCTCGCCTGGTTAAGTCTTGATCCAGCTGATAGGGCACTGGGCTACAGCCTACATTCATCCCTGCGGGTTTCTGATCTCTTTTTGTTTCTAATGCTGTCCAAAGTTACAAAACCACTCAATCACACTCTTTCCTGTGCCTCACGTTGGTGGAATATTTTACAACCTGCTTACTGCTTTCTACTGTGGTAGCTGTCTTAAGTGGCAGGACTATACATTGAAAAATAAGATTCAGGCTTTTCTTTAAAATATAAATATATATTTATAAAAAAATATATATATATGCATCATACCTGTAACATTATACATTAACATAAACTCCACAAGTGCATTCATTTTTATTTAATGATATTTCTGTCAATCTTAGAGGTTGGATTATAAAACATAACTATTTCATGTGCCTGTAAGCTTTACTGAATTTTTAGCTCTGTCTTAATCCGAAGTTTTTCTTTAAGCCTGTAATTAATCTTATGCAAGGTGCTATATATATATATAATATAATTATATATATATATAGATATATATATATCT
The DNA here is from genome assembly GCA_004027555.1 of Craseonycteris thonglongyai. Classification (NCBI taxonomy): domain Eukaryota; kingdom Metazoa; phylum Chordata; class Mammalia; order Chiroptera; family Craseonycteridae; genus Craseonycteris; species Craseonycteris thonglongyai. Next base: position 13,976 of record PVKE010032292.1, read on the forward strand.
ATATATCTATATAGATATATATATCTTTTAAAGCCTTCCCTTCTGTAGTTTGACCAGAATACTGTCTAATCAATAAGAGATCAGACTTTTTTTTTTTTTTAATCTGGGCCAAGTTGTAGAAAGCCATATTGGAACTCTACAGAGAACTTTTGAAAACTTGGTTTGATTTTAGTCATAAATCACTGTACTATACTTTTATTCCGTTTGCTTTCTTGTAAGGAATCTATTTTGTCTCAGAAAGCAGATTGCTAGTTGCTTTAGTTTTAGTTGTGAAGTTTGGGTCGGTCACAGAATCTGGAGAGAGAAATACATTAGATTCCCATGCTCGAATGCAATACTGTAGAACCTGAGGCTGGGAGAGGTACTGTGCTTAACAGTGTTAAAACATTTCCATCATAAGCTGGAGGCCACCTGAGACTTTACTTTCTCAGCAGTAGTCTCTAGAAAGCTGCCATTGATGCACTTGTTTAAAGAGCAAGAGTTAAGAACACAACCCATGATTTTCTGGCCAGAATATTCTTATATGGGGCTCTTATAAGACAGAGCAATAAATGACCCAATTTGGGATATCTATTTGCATACAAGGAGCAAATAAACCTCATTTGCTTTTTTGTCAGGTGAATACTCCTTTACTCCTACTAGTTCCAGCTCTGCAAATTTTGTTGCTCAAAGTAATGTCTGTGAGTTTTATTTCCTTCATGGTGGTGGTGATATAATAGCAATGTCTGCCACAGAGATTATTGTAGAATCTAATGAGATAGGTTAAAACTTTATCTGCATCATACCTGTAACATTATACATTAACACAAACTCTACAAATGCATTCATTTTTATTTAATGATGTTTCTATCAATCTTAGAGGTTGGATTATAAAGCATAACTATTTCATGTGCGTGTAAGCTTTACTGAATTTTTAGCTCTGTCTTAACCCAAGGTTTTTCTTTAAGCCTGTAATTAATCTTATGCAAGGTGCTGTGAACTGGCTGAGCGAGACCAGGTATACTGGGGGGGTCGTTTTTCACTGGAACTGTATTTGCTATAAGTAGTTGAAAAACTGTTCTTTGTTTCTTGAGTCCTCGGTGAATGCAAATGATTTGCATTGGTTTTCATTACTTCAAAGTCACAAATACCAGAGTTCAGAAGTAGTTTATGCAGTCAATATAATATGAGGTTCTTCATGCGTAGACTTCAACTCACCTTGTGCAAAAAAACCTGAATATTTATTATTCTGACATAGTATTACAGCTTGTTGAATTAATTTTCTGGTGAAGCCAAACCCATATATTTTCTTGAATTACATTACATATTTTTCTCCATTACCCACATTTCAAAATTATTTAGGCTCTACCATTTCTGGCTCTTGAAGGCATTGTTACAAGAAAGAAATGCAGAATTATTGTAAGTACATTTTCAGGAAATCCCTTATGCTTGTCAGTTAATAATATATATTATCCCTTTATATATTCATCTGATAAAAATTTAGATAGCCCTAACTTAGACAAATTATCATTTTTTTAAAACAAAAGTGCTTAAAATTCAAACATTTCATACGTGCTTCTGGTAGCTCTGTAGTAAGGAAGGGTCCTCACAAGTTTCTGCTTTTAAGTCAATTGTGGGAAAGACTGGGTATGCTTGTACACATTAGGTTTACAGTCTGACAAGCTGCAACTAGAACAGCTAATATGGTCAATTTTGTTATACTGTAGTAAAAGAGAAGCACCCTTTGCCATGTCTACTATTCTTGTAAATGGTTGACAATGGTTCCAAGTATCCTTATACATCCAGTTCCACAGGATCAACAGAGTACAGGCTTTGTCTGTAGACAGACCTTGGTTGGAATTCTTGGTTTCTCAAACAGGGACCCAATTTCCTCATCTTTATAAATGTAGTGTTGTTTAGTCTAAGTGAAATGTTGTGTATGAAGCACCAATGCATATTGCCTTGCAAAAACAGATGACACTTAGCAAATAGTTTTTCTTGCTGAAAATTTCCAAATTGTTGCTGTCTCTAGGGTGATGGTGTGAAAGTTAAACATATATGTGAAGGAACAGCATCTGTGCAGAGAATGATTCTTGAATGGCACCTCTGGAGCTGAGTCACTGGCTGTTCTAGAAGGTATTGTGCCATTACCTCCCTTCCCCCAACCAGGTATGAAAGCGCCCTGTCTCTGATCTGAGTGCTATGGTTGCTAGTTCTATCTGGGTAACAACTGATAGTGTGAACCCTCCCCTTTGTTGCCAGAAAAACAATTTGAGAATTTTGATTCTATGCCCATTTATGTTCGAGCCACAGATGGAATTAATCAAGCGTAATAGCTCAAGTTATAGAACTCACTGTCATGTGATTCGAATTCACCCACTCTGTTGCGAACTCTGACCTGTCTTCATTAGATGTAGTTGATCCAGAAAGCTCTGAAGTTGAAGTCTCATTATTGATCTTAGTGCTTTAAAGGAATCTTTAACTTTCAGAGAAAAAAAAAACACAAAACTTTTTGGAAGTTCTAATTTTATTTGCAACCAGGGGAGTCTTGGTCGAGGTCTTACCCTAATGTAGTTGATAGTTATTATTGTTCATTATTATAGAGAATTATATTCATAGAAGCAGTGTGACATGGTGTAGTAGGGTGACCTGCATTAGTGTGGGTGAACCCTTTCAAAAAAAAATTATCACATCAATTTTTTTAAATGTGCTCATTGTAAAGGGATGCATGCTTTCTATTTTAAATTAAAAGCACCTTTTAGAGGAATAGAATACAAATTTATGTTCTGGTGTAATGTAAAAGAGATAGACGTTTTCTTCACTCCTCTTGAGACCACTGACAGAAAAGCTATTTAAATAGAATATTTTGGAAAGGTAAGCTAAAACAACTAATTTCCTTGCATGTAGCTAGCTATAATATAAGATTTCTTTATGTTCTTCAATTTAATTTCAAAAACTAAGTATTTTAAGGTAATATACACAAGATGAAAACTCTAGGTCACTTTTGTTTAATGTTTGAAGACCCTATATACTGTGCTTAGTAATGATGTTTGTATTAGATAACAATTCTGTCAAATATAGCTTTCGAATGATATGTAATTGTTGTATACACATCTGTGTCCCTTGATAGATTGTGCAAAGATGGCATATTATATATAGTTTTGTATTCTCAGTCCTAATTCAATATTAGGTATTTAATAGGGATTTAATGGATATTTGATTTAAATAATTATGTGCTATAAATGTTGGTAAATAAAGAGCAACATACATCTTAACTTAAAAACTTACTTTTTAAAAAGTAGATAAAGTTCGCATTTTCTTTAAACTATGCACTTAGAGGTGAATTAAGCTGAAAAGTTGTTTGAAAATTAAAAAATATAGTATATAGAATTTTGTTTAGATAGATATAAATATATTTATATTTATAAATTTTTGACTCAGAATTTTAGGAATAAAATAAACAAAAACGGTCAATATAGACTATGTCTATAGTATTCTGATAATATTATCAGATAATTTAAAATGTAGTTAGAAAAGCACAATCTTTAATACAAATGTATATGTATAACGATTATGAATCCAAGCGAGTTCCTGATTTTTCTTTATATTGGGATGTTTAGAGATTATATAAAAAGTGTAAAAGTTATCCATGGTTTATTTATACTAGAAGCAACTGTACCATGGGAAAACTTAGAATACTAATTTCAGTTGGTGCCTGGCCCTGCGTAATTAGGAGCATTTTGGAGGAATTTAATACTTTTCTTTCAGTTTATGCTATAATGAAAGAAAAGAGCTTTGATTTTTTTTAATTTTATTTTTCAGTTATAGGTGACATTAAAAATTTAAAACATCTTATTAAGCAAAATAAGTCAGAATGAAAGAAAGAATCAAGAAACATATGACCTCACTTATAGGTGGAATATAAAACTGAAAGGAACAAAGGAACAAAGACTCATGGACACAGTCAATAGTTTAGTGGTTACCTGAAAGTGGAGGGGAGAGATGGGTTGGGGGGGAGTTGGGAGGGGGAATCAAACATACGGTGATGGAAAGTGAGCTGATTCTGGGTGGTGAGCACATAATGTAATGTAGAATTGTACACCTGAAAACAATGTAATTGATATCAATTAGTGTCACCCCCAATAAATTTAACAAAAAAATAAATTAAAAAATAAAAAATAAAAACTACTTGGGACAGTCTAAAAATAAAAATAAAAATTATATTAGTTTCAGGTATACAGTGTTCCCTCGCCACTTCGCGCTTCATGTTTTGCGGCTTCAGTGCTTCGCGGGTTTTCCCAAAATATTCATCAAAAAATAAAAATGAAAAAATACAACCACGTCGGCAGCCACATTGTGGAAGGGAGCATTGTTTCATGTTGATGCGCGAGAGAGAAGGATCCCTGCGTGTCAAACAAAGAGATGAGCTGACTCAGAGTCCATCCCACGGGCTCTCATAAAGGCGCGTGATGGGTTTCCGGTGCGACATCGACCCATGAGAGGACGAGTGGCTTTATCCCTGTGAGGTGATTGTCTGCGCATCATCGCAGCCTCACCTAGCATCTTCTCTTGTTGTATCTCGCCAGTCTTGTCCATGATGTTGACTG
>PVKE010032293.1:0-18560 GCA_004027555.1 Craseonycteris thonglongyai
GGAAAGCCGGGACGGCTCAGCGGGTTGAGCGCTCGCTTTGAGGCCACGAGGACCGAGGATCGAATCCCGGCTCCGGCCCAGGCAGGACCCACATGCTGAACTGGGGAGTTCCCACAGTTCGGTTCTCTAGCTGTCTCTGTCTCTGTCTCTCTCTCTATCTGTCAAAAGTAAAATAGAAATAAATATGAAATCTTGATTTTGTTTAATTGATTTTAATGTCTTCCATTCTGCCAATACTACACTGTATTCATTATTTTAGCATTATAGTAAGTCTTTAATTAAGCAATATAAGTTTCCCATGTTATACTTTGTTTTTAAGGTTTATTTTTATTTTATTTTTTGAGAAAGAAAGAAAGAAGAGGGGCATTCCCAGAGTCATCTCCATAGCTGTACATTCTCAGTTTTCGACATGGTTTCATTCCACACAGGTGGGCAAGGGCTGCACAGGGCAGGGACTGGGCTGGGGCCTTCTGCATGGGAAGCAGGAAACTTTGCCACTGAGCCAATCAGCATATAAGATTTGCATGAGTTGGAGCCAGAAAACAAACCCTGGACCTCCTGATTGTGAGGCAAGTGCTCAACCACTGAGTTATCCTGGCAACCTTTATTCTTCTTTGTCGAAGCTCTTTTGGCTATTGCAGATTCTTTTTATTTTCATATATTTGTTATAATCAACCTATCAGTTTGACCAGGAGTCCAGTGATTCTTCAGATCAATTGATGAAGAACTGGCATCTTAATAATGTTAAGTTTTCTAATTCATGAACATATATATATATATATATATATATATATATATATATATATATATATATATGTGTGTGTGTGTGTGTGTGTGTGTGTGTGTGTGTGTGCTGTTTAATTTAACCTCAACAATGAATGTCTTGTAATTTTTCAGTATTAAGACCTTGCATATCCTTTATTAAATGCATTTCTAAATAATTTACATTTTTACACAATTTAAAATGGAGTTTTAAATATTCTAAAATATTAATTTCCATTTTATATAAATACAATACATTTTTGTATACTGGTCATATAAACTGCAGTTTTGCTAAATGTACTCATTAATTGTAGTAACTCTTTGTAGACTTCTTTAGCTTTCCACATTTATAATCAAATCATCTTTAAGTATATAGTTTTACCTAATTTATTTCCCAAATTGTGTGCCTTTTATTTATTCATCCATTCATTCAATTTTGTCTTTTTTTCTGTCTGCATCTTCCAGCATAATGTTGAACTTAAGGTGGTTAATATTAAAAAAGGTAACGCTATTGAACAAATAGGAAATGGGAAAAGAAAAAGGAGAATTCACCAGTTAATTTCACTGTTGCTCATAATCATGTAATAGTAGATACCGCCTAAAGAAAAAGAAGACTAAGGATGTATATGCTTATGATAACACTAAAACAAATATTAAGAGTGACTGCAAAACACTAAACATATAAAAATAAATATAAGTAGACATGACTCATTTTTTTAAGTGTCAGCTTAAACCATGGATCAAAAATATCAATAAAATAAACTATCACTTCAGTATAATTAGTGAAGATAGAATAACACTTTAAAACAAAATAATTAGAAATAAGATGGATAAATAATCAGTCACTAGTGGAATTTTAAAAGTCATTTATAAGCTACTTTAGGCAATCTTATCTTAAATAAAATAATAAATACCGGTAGATAATTTTATGGTGCCCTATAGAACTCACCAGTATAAATTGACATGGCTAGAATAAAGTTGTTTCACACTGACTTCACTCTAACCAATATCATATACTTATAGATGGAGTGATAACTCCCTCCACAATTTTCACTTTCAAATAAAAATAGCTGAACTCCTTTTATCAACTTTTAAATGACTATTTCCATGTAAAATGTTCAACTGTTTAAACTTAACTATATTTCTGAGAACTAAAAAGAGAAAGTGACTTAAAGAAATGTAAAGAAATGAATAAGATTCTAGAAAAGTGAAATATACCAAAAGCCTCACAAACAAAAGTAAGTGGAAACATAAATCTCCCTAGGGAACTGGAGAGATTTGTAAATAAAATACGTAATAACCTCCTCCCTATAAATAATACCAACCTCAGATGGTTTCACACAAAATCCTACCAAATCCATTAAGAACAGATCATTCTAATGGTAATTCACCTATTCAAGAGCGCATAAAAAGAAGGGATTTTAAAAATTATTTTCATAAAGTGTGAATAATATTTTATCTGTAACTGGAAAACACATAAAATAAAAACTGCATAATAAATTCTCATTTACCTCTCGCTAATGCATCTCATTGATGCAAATTCATATGATTGATTTTTTTTAACATCAAAAGGCCATTTAGACTGGATTCAAAGCTATTTTTTTAAACAAAAATACCTTACTTAATAAAATAGGATTCAAGAGATATTTCATTAAAATGTTTCCCAAGCAAACATTTTATTTATGGTACATTTTAGGTGTTCCAATTAAAATCTAAAGAGGACAAAATGCTTACTACCACAACTACCACAACATATTATATGAGATGCATCAGCCTGTAAGAGTAACAAGAGAAAGAAAGGAGGAGGTAAATATATTTTCGATGGCAAGCTATAAGAACATGTTGCTATAGTCCCAGAAGATCTGAGAACCTACTAGAAATAATGTTATTGAGATATAAAATTAATATTGGGAAATAACTAGACATCTATATAAACAAAGTCCACTTAAAATTAAAAAAAAAAATTCTGTTCTTTACAATAGCAACAACAAAAGAGATTAGCTAGAAATAAATCTAAATGAAACCTATAGGTTTTCTGAAGACCCGAGTAGAGTTGAACAAACAGAAAATAACAAATCTAAATGAAACCTATAGGTTTTCTGAAGACCCGAGTAGAGTTGAACAAACAGAATATATATATATATACCGTGCTTTAGCTAGGAAGATTCAACAATAAAAAGATGTCTAGTCCTCCAAAAGTGAATTTATATATTACAAAAATGATAAATAGCAAAATATTGAAATCTATAAAACGAATAGTTTTGTTGCTGTTGTATTTGTTTTGTTTTCTAAAAAATTAAGCAAATATGATTGAAAGTTTATATGGGAAAAGAAATAGGAAAACATTGTACAGGGGAAGCTGGGATGACTCAGCGGGTTGAGCGCTGGCTTTGCAGCCCCGGAGACCAGGAATTGAATCCTGGCTCCAGCCCATGCAGACCCATATGATGAACTAGGGTGTGCCCCCAGTTCGGTTCTTGCCGGGGCCTATGTGGAAGGCTCCCGGCCCAGTTCCTGCCCTGTGAAGCCCTATGCTCAACTGTGGAGTGAAACTATATGGAAAAACTGTTACTCTCAACTATGGAGACTGCTCTGGGCCCTCCCCCTTCTCTCTGTCTCTCTCTGTCTGCCTCTCTCTGTGTCAAAAACCAATAAAAATAAACCTTTAAAAAAATTGTACAAAAAAATCTAGTAAGGGATATTAACCCTACAAAATCTGGGTGGTGAACACATATTGTATCACATAGACGAAGTACTATAGAATTGTACACCTGGAACCTAGGTTATTTTTACTAACCAATGTCACCCTAATAAATTTAACAATAAAAAAAATTAATAATTCAAACCATGTTATATTTGCATATAAATAGAGAAAGCAATTGATTGGATGAAAAGTTCAGAAATAGATGGAACTAAATATGGAAATTATTATATGATAAAGGTGGCATCTAAAAGTCAGTTGGTAAAAGTGAATTTTAAAAATAAATCTTGTTTGGACAACTGGAAGCCATTTAGGGGGAAAAAGATACTTTTTAGATCTAGCTCTTATGGCACACACCAATATTAACTCAAATTGGATTAAAGATTTAAAGAAAGAAATGAAGAAAGGAAGATTTAAAGAAAGAACAAAAGGAAGAAAGAAAGAAAAGAAAGGAAGGAAGGAAGGAAGGAAGGAAGGAAGGAAGGAAGGAAGGAAGGAAGGAAGGAAGGGAAACCCCACAAGTATCAGAAAAAAATATAAGTGCATTGTTTTTTTATAAGTATGTAGTTGGGTATTACTTTCTAACAAGTCAAAAATCTGGAAGGCTTAAAGGAAAAGAGTAATAAATTTTACTAAATTATTGTTTAAATCATAAGCAAAGTTAAAAGACAAATGAAAAAACTAGTGAAATACATTACAGTTTGTATCAGAGACAAAAGATTAACCTTCTTAAGATATAAAAAGCTTATAAAAATCAAGAATTATAAGGCCAACAATCCAATAGGAAAATTAGCAAAGACCATGAACTGGCAATTCTCAGAAAGACAAATACAAATTATTTTTAAAAATTAAAAATAATATTTCTATTTTTCACTTAATGAGAAATAGAAACACATATCACAGAGATGACTTTTCTCACTGGTCAATATTGCAAAATTAAAGAAAAAAAAAACCACTGTGGGTAAGGCTATAAGAAAACAGCATTCTCGTACATTGCTGATGAGAGTGATAAATGGTATAACTCCTATTCAGGGAAATCTAACATTATTTACCAAAATACAAATACAATTATCTTTTGACCTATGCTACTCATTTCTGGGTATTTGTCCTACAAAATTGCCTACATGCATTCTAAATAATATGTGAATGGGGTTACTTATACAGGCAGTATAATAGGAAACAACTGGAAACAAACCATGCGTATATCGATAGGAAATTGAATAAATAACCCAGGCTACATCTACACAATAAAATATTATGTACCTGCAAGAGAGTGGGTATAGTCTTTATATACCAAGATAGTGATCTCCAATAAAATTTTAAAATAAAAAAGAGAAAATATTGTGTATGCTACCCTTTTTAAAGAAATGAAGCTAGTAAATATATTTTCATATACTTCCATAAATACTGAAGATTTTTAAAAATCTAATAAAATATCAGTGCACAGTGGAGTAGAATGGGCTAGGGGTTTGGGATGCTAAGATTTCTGAACATGCATTTTATAATATTTTGATTTTTTTTTAAGCCAAGCAAACAGTGAATGTATTGGACAGTATACTCTCAAGAACATAGTGGGAGAGCCTGGAGAAGAGCAACTGTGTGGAAAAACAAAGAGCCTTAGGAATTTATTACTTCTAAAATGAGGGTACAAAACTCTATTTTGATTTTTGAATTCTGAACTTATATTACCTGCTTTAAAACATTTTACATAATAATAAATAATTAATAGGAATATGCTCTTGCTCTTTGCATTAGATGTACACTTTATTTTATTATTTTTTATTGTTAAATTTAATGGGGTGACATTGATTGGTAACAATTAGACAGTTTCCAGCTGCACAAGTCCACATCACATTACCCACGCATTGCATTATGTGCCCACCACCCAGAATCAGCTCCCCTTCCATCACCATATATCCAATGTCCACTCCCACCTCCACTTCCCCAACTCTTCCTCCCCCCTTCTCTCCCCTCTTATAGTTTAGGGGAAGCCAGGATGGCTCAGTGGGTTGAACGCTCACTTTGCAGCCCCGGGGACCAAGGATCGAATCCCAGCACTGGTCCGTGTGGACCCATATGCTGAACTGGAGAGTGCCCCCAGTTCAGTTCTCACCGGGGTGAGACCCCGGCCCAGTTCCTGCCCTGTGCAGCCCCACTCCCACCTGTGAAATGAAACTATGTGGAAAAAACTGATGATGTGCAACTATGGAGACTGTTCTGGGCCCTCCCCCTTCTCTGTCTCTGTCTCTGTATCTCTTGCTCTGTCTGTCAAAAACAATAAAAATAAAATCTTAAAAATAAATAAATGAATTGTTTAAATAGATTTTTCTACTTGATTTGAAATCATATGGTTGCATGTAGAAAACAAATTTACTGAATAAATTTGATATTAGAGAATTTATTTTTCTTCCAATATAAGACAAAAGTGTTTTATTAATGTCTACCTCTCTCTTTGTGATGAACAGTATCCTTTGTTTCTTCACTTATTATTGAAGAAGGGGATAAACTATTGGGAAACTGAGTTTCAAACACTTGAGACTAGAAAATGTTTAATTTTCTGCTAGGAAGAACAAGGGGTGGGGAGGGGTTAGGATAAAAACCTTTTTCCTCCAGCTGTAATTGCAGCGTAATCCAGTGGGTGACCTGTCTACTAACTTTGCTGGAATATACAGTATTAAATTCATCAGGCAACAGAAAAGCAGGTTATATAAACCCATTTTGTCAATTTAGTTTTTGGGTTTTTTTTTTAATTTATTTTATTGATTTTTGACAGAGAGATAGAGAGAAGGGGGAGGGCCCAGAGCAGTCTCCATAGTTGAGCATTAGTTTTTCATATAGTTTCACTCCACAGGTGGGCACAGGGCTGCGCAGGGCAGGAACTGGGCAGGGAGCCTCCCACATAGGCCCCAGCAAGAACTGAACTGGGGGCACATCCCAGTTCATCATATGGGTCCGCATGGGCCGGGGTCGGGATTCGATCCTCAGTCCCCAGGGCTTCAAAGCGAGCGCTTAACCTGCTGAACCATCCCAGCTTTCCCAATCAATTTAGTTTTTAAAACACAAAAGATACAAGCATGTTTAATTCTTCACTGCTACAGAATGGATTCTCCAAACAACAGAGCTTTATTCACCTTGGTTAACAACATGGTAGATCATTGCCTGATTTTTAACTAAATACAGTTAATCTGATTGCAAATTCTAGGTATATTTCTACTTCAAATTAATCCATCTCATATATACTTTAAAGATTTATTTATTTATTTATTTATTTATTTATTTATTTATTTTTATTGTTTTGACAGAGAGTGAGAGAGATACAGAGACAGAGAGAAGGGGGAGGGCCCCAAACAGTCTCCATAGTTGCACATCATCGGTTTTTCCACATAGTTTCATTCTGCAGGTGGGCACGTGGCTGCACAGGGCAGGAACTGGGCCGGGGTCTCACCCCAGTGAGAACTGAACTGGGGGCACACCCAGTTCAACACATGGGTCCACACAGGCCGGGGCTGGGATTCGATCCTCAGTCCCCGGGGCTGCAAAGTGAGTGCTTAACCCACTGAGCCATCCAGGCTTCCCCTCACATATACTTTAAAATCAGATAAAAACAAGTAATATTTTTAGCTAAAAGGAATGAGGGCTGTCTGGAAAAATTGAGGCATTTGTGGCTGGATTTTTTCCAGACAGCCCTCATACTCTGTTTCTGAGAAAATGAAATAACAGCTTGCATACTCAGACATATTGAACACTAAGTAATTATTAAGAAAAAAAGATTAATGTTATTGGATTAAAATCAAATATTGCATTCAGATTCCATGTTTGCAATTCTATATCTTTTTAAAATAAGAGACATAAATTGTAACACATGCTAACCACAAGACAGAAAAACTCCATCCACAAGGACAAAATGTGTGGATCAAGTAAGAATCTTGAATCTTTCAGTAGCCCTGAAAGAGTCATCCACAGTGACAGTTAAATTTGTTATATGTAGGAAAACACAGTCAAATGCTAAGCTCATTTCCAAAGGACATGCAAACTGTCTAAGGGGTACATTCATTCCCTTTCTAAAATACTTCAACTGATCTTTAAGTATTAAGATTGAGGTTCAGATCAGCAATCCATACATGGAGACTCCAGTGAGAGTTAAATAGCGGTTAGGATTGAAAATTATTTTTCTCCACCCAAGAACAGATTTATTAACAATAATTATATACAGTGATGAAAAAATAATAATTCTGGATGGTGAGGTCATGATGCAACACATAGATGAGGTACTGTAGAACTCTACATCTGGAAGCTATGAAACCTTACTAACCAATGTCACCCCAATAAATTTAATAATAAAAATAAATAAATAAATAAATTTGACTTGCTGAGTATAGATACTGGCATATTAACAAGGTATTATCTTTATGTTTTAACTCTTTATTTTTTTTAATTTTAGGTTTTCAAATGGTCAAGTTAAGCCCAATATATGAATAGTTGGAAACTGTAAAGATTATACACTGTATTTGAAGTGCCACTGAACACACACACACACACACACACACACACACAGACAGTAATGGCACAGGTAGAATAACATAACATGGAAATTAAAATTATTATAAATAAACTGCACATAATGTTAAAACATTAATTTCTAGGAATAATACAAACTATATTATGAAATTGGTCTCAACAAGAAATAAGTTGTTAACCTTTTAAGTGTAAATACATAAGATAAATAAAGTAAATATGTGTAAATATAAATCAAAATCTCTGCTATAAAATACCACAAATATAAATATCCTTTCCATTTATTTCCCATCAATAATGTAGTCATCTTTGAAAAGAACAAGAACAATGAATTAGCAGCTTATCTTAGTGGTTTTGTATTATATAAGTCAGTATAGCTCTACCCTCCTCTTTTGTACCCTACTCACTCTAACCAAAGCAACATAAACCAAATACCACCCCCCATATGTTTCACGGTCCCTTAAGGTTTTTCTCTCCACTGGCTCTTGCCATAACAAATTTTCTCATGGGCAGCCAAGTGATTATTCTCTCCCTTTGCATTTCTCATAACCTTTTATTCACATTTTAATTTGAATGGGAACACATGAAAGGTAAATACAATTTTTTAAATAAAATTAAATTTTTAAGTACTTTACATGTATTTGTATACTGGGATAGGGGATATACGAGGGCTGTCCGGAAAGTATTCGGCCATGTAACCATTCTCCTTACATTGACAATGGCTGCACTTTTCACAGACATATCAGCTGTGGCAGTTTTGAATGTGATAACACGCATTATTGCATAGTCTTTTTTTTTTTTTTTTTTTGCCAGAGAGAGAGAGAGAGAGAGAGAGAGAGAGAGAGAGAGAGAGAGAACTGACCTGGGGGCGCTCCCCAGCTCAGCATATGGTTTCACACGGGACGGGACCCGGATTCGATCTTCGGTCCCCGGCGCTGCAAAGTGAGTGCTTAACCCACTGAGCCATCCCGGCTTCCCCATTTTTTAAGATTTATTTTATTGTCAGAGAGGAGGGAGAGAGGGAGAGAGAGAAGGGAAAGGGCCCAGAGCAGTCTCCATAGTTGTACATCATTAGTTGTAACATGGTTTCATTCCACACAGATGGATGTGGGGCCACACAGGGCAGGAACCGAACTAGGGGCCTCCTGCATGGGAGGCGAGAACCTTCGCTGCCACCCCAGTGGTTACTGTTTGTGCCACAGTTCAGCATATAGGGTTTACATGGGCCAGGAACGGGAATCAAACCCCAGACCACGCCATTGCGAGCCAAGCACTCAACTGCTGAGCTGTCCTGGTGTCCCATCTTGTGTGGTCTTAAACTCCATCTTGACTTAGAAATATTTTAAAGATGTTGTGAAATGCCTTGCTTAAATTATTATACCATACATCCCTGTACTAGTTTCCTATTGCAGCTGTAATAAATTACCACGAATTTAGTGGCTGAAAATAACACAACTTTAGTATCACACAGTTGTGTGGGTCAGAAGCCTAAAATGGGTTGGCAGGGCTGCATTCCTTCCAGAGGCCCTAGCTAGGAATATATTTCTTGTTCCTTTTCCAGATTCTGGATGCTGCCTACCTCCCTTGCCTCGTGTCCCAGCATCACTCTGACCTCCCTTTCCATCATCACATCTTTTCTGACTCTGATCTTCCTGCCTCCCTCTTGTAAGACCCTTTGAGATTAAATGGGATAATCCAGTATCATTTCCCATCTCAAGCTCTTTAATCACACCTGCAGATTCCCTTTGCCATATAAGTGAACATATTCAAAGTTTGGGGATGAGGGCCATTGTATTGTCTACCACAGTTTTGTTCACATGAAGAACATCTGCATCACTCAGGAAAACCATGTTCCATGCTTTTGCACTTGAAATATTTGTGTTGAGTAACAGTGCATGGTCTCCCTACTGCTTCAGGAATTTTGAATGAACATGGAACAATCTCGTCTTCAAATGATTTTATTACTGTCTTTATGCATAAATCATCAGCTGGATGAAATAGTGTCTGTTCATATTCTCAAAGAAACAAGTCTCATGTAGTCTCAATCCTGTAGCATTTTAAACTTTAACTCTTCTTCTTCCTCTTGCCAGTTGTTGAGTCTCTTTTGACTCTGTCACATTGTTTCCCCAACTGCTCAGAGCTTTGGGAGCGCTCCCTATTTTGAACTCCTGTTATAACTGTCTTTATAACTCACTTGATAATGAACACATGCTATTTGAGTGAGTTCCTGTGGGAATGTAAATGATAAATCTAAAATGAATGACAATATGTATAATTTTTAACAAACTCACTAAATCTTTTCTGTTCCAAATGAACACTGCCTTCCAACATAGTCATAGTAGAAAGCTATAAATTTATTCTAACAAATAATGCTTGTTACACTGTATATATAGTCTCATTATTTTTTTTGAAATTGACTTTAAGGTTTATTTAGAAACCATGTAAGAAAATCAGCCATATTGCATCACAGTGTGAGCTTGTATTTGACCAAAATTAGCCATAGAAATCATGTAGTCTAGCCCTTTGCATCTTATTAAACTGAATCCAACCAAATCCTACCACTGAAGTGGATTCATTAATGTTTAGAACATTTTATAACCACCAATTCCTCCCTACCTCCTCCTCCTACAACAACATCCTCCAGTAAAAGCTGGACTAGAAAGCATGGTTTAAAGTCAGAAGCTGAAATGGATCAGCTAACTCATCCAAACTTTTAATATTAAAACTGATTTAATGGGTGTGTTGGCAGAATGGGGGCGGGGCAGTGAAGATGGAAGGGGAAAGAAAGACTGAAGACAAAAATATATAAACAGAGAGTGGATGTGACCTACAAAGGAGCAAGTCCAAGTACCCAAACAGCTTGTAGACAAGGATGCCATGTCATCACACACAGATTCAGTGGTGAAAGACAGTACCAGGCACCAACGAGAAGGACGGCCAGCCCTTCTACTAACAGTGGGCCCTGGGCACAGTCCAAGTATATTTCCTTCATGTTGACAAGAAGCCCAAGGTACCCATCATGTCTGAGCATCGAGGCAAAAGTTCTGGTAAGAGTGAGAGGGTGTGCCACACACGTGAGCAGTGGCTCTGCTCAATAGTGAGAGGCAGCCTATCGTACACACTTCAGAGTCTGAAGTATCACATTAAGAATAAAAAGCAGGGGAAGTCAGGATGGCTTAGTGGGTTAAGTGTTTGCTTTGTAGCCCTGGGGACCAAGGATTGAATCCCCCACCACCACCCTGAGCCCGTGCAGACCTACATGCTGAACTGAGGTGTGCTTCCCATGCAAGGCCCCCAGCCCAGCTCCCACCCTGCGCAGCTTCTGCCCACCTGTGTGGAATGAAACCATGTTGAAAACTGATGACGTATAACTATAGAGACTGCTCTGGGCCCTCTCCCTTCTTTCTGCCTCTCTATGTCTCTGTCAAATATAATAAAATAAATCTTAGAGTGTAAAAAAGCAGAAGTATTTCTAAAATGGAGAAGAGCAGAACTTTCCTTCTGCATGTAAATGAGAGGAAAAAGAAATAATGGCTATAATACTCCGTCCCAATGATATGTTTAGTAAATTAGACCTTTTTTTTCTTTTAAATTTAATGTACTTAAATTTTGAGGAAGATGATAAAAATTCCATTATATTATACCAGAATCTTTTTATGCTTTAATTTTATATATTTATTTCACACATTATTATGAATATCCTTTTTGCATACACTTAGAAGTAGTATCCTGTTATTCATTTAAATATATCAATATCTCTAGTGAGATGCATGAATAATTCAGTTTTCTATGCTCACTATGTGTGTTATTAAATGCACAACTAATAATGGATGAAAATCAAAGATAATTTGGTTTTTAAAATTATATGTTTATTTTTCTTGAATGGTACAATTTCTGTAAGTCACTGAATTATGCAACCAATAGAAATGTGCAATATATATCAAGAACCCAAATGTTTAAAAGTACAATGTTTTAAAATTTTGAAACAATAAAAATAATTAGAGTTGGGGCTGCATTCAGCTTTGTCAGCCAGGTGGTAGTCATTCATTCTTTGGAGATATTGATACATTTCTGGCATAAATAAAAAAGACAAATAAACTAATTATAATGAAATGACTGCTATTTTCTATCTGTGCAGATGCTTCTCTTTCTAACTTTAAAACTATTCACATTCTCCTGGGACAGAGAAACAATTAGGCTTGCAGAGTAGATTGGAAATGAAATGTAAAGGCAGAATGGACTAAATAGGGAAGAACTGGATAAAAGAGCAACTCTGGCCAGATGGAAAGATGAGTGGCAATAAAGGACAAGAGAATTGAATCCTTTTCATATTTAAAGTGTTCTTTCCTGTCTATTGGGGCTGCTCTCTTGAAAACATGAAACCAGATTGTTTTGTTACCTTCTGAACTCATTTTAAGTTGTTCACAACATGTTCTTTGCATACTGTTTCTTTATTTTCAATCACATGGTGTCTATTTAATTAATTGTGAATTATGAAAATCCAGGCTTGCTGATAGGCATACTTTTAAATGTTTCATCAACTCTAGTTGTGGCTTGTGAATTAGGAGGATGGTGGCAGGAGATTTGGTCAGTTTCTATGAATAAATCAAATGCTATGTTTCCAACTTTCTACCACACATTCTGTTAGGAGTGGGGTCAGAAGATTCCTTCACAGAGTTGTAGTGTTAATTCAACTCCCCACATTATGGAGGAAACTTAAAAGTAGTGGATTTAAACAAACCACCGTGCAACAGTCAAATTAATCCCACTTGGTTGGCAGTAAATTGGCATCAACTAATAGAATTGGAAATTTAGGACAGCAAAAATGCAAGAACTCTAATTAAATATTTAAAATACTAAGACATTAAAAATAAACACTAAAACATCAAAAGTATTAAAAACAAATACTAAAATATTAAAGCATTGAAAACAAATATTGAAACAAACTGTGATCTTGGGTTAGTTAGATATGACACTATGTAACTTTAAAACTGCTTAAAGTACTAGGAGAGGCTCAAATCCCACAAGTGTCTGAAATTCATCATATTCAAAATGAAACCAGAAATCACCCCTTCAAACTTCACCCCATTCTTTCCCTCCTGTTCTCCCTGAATTGGGGTCACATAAGGTAGATCGGCAGTCTCCAAACTTTTTGGCATCAAGGACTAGTCATGGAAGACAATTTTTCCATGGACTGGGGATATGAGGGGGATTTCAGGATGATTCAAGCTCCAGATACAGCTTAAATTGTCACTTACCACTCATTTATAGGGTTTTGATATGAGTGTACAAGTAATTGAATTATTATGGTCTCTGTGCAGTCAAACCTCTCTGCTAATGTGAATCTGTATTTGCAGCCACTCCTCAGCACTAGCATCACTGCCTCAGCTTCACCTCAGATCATCAGCATTAGATTCTCATAAGGAGCAGGCAACCTAGATCACTCTCATATGCAGTTCACAATAGGGTTCAGCTCCTATCAGAATGTAATGCTGCTGCTGATCTGACAGGAGCTGAAGCTCAGGTAGTAACACCATGAAAGGGGAGCAGCAGTAAACACAGAAGAAGCTTCACTTTTTGCCCACTGCTCACTTCCTGCTGTGCAACCCAGGGCTTGGGGACCCCTAATGTAGATGACCGAAATAATGCTATTCCTTGTCTTTCTTTCACAGTCCTTATCCAGTAAGTAGCTCCACAGCAGTTCAAGCTAGTCAGCCATGAATTCAGTACATCTTTTTAAATATTTTGTGTCTGCGTAGCCACTGCCTTTAAGTTCAAGACTAGATCATCATTTGTCTGCAATATTCTGATAGCCATTTAGTTGGTCCTTTCATTTGTTTTCAGTAATTATTTACTGGGTGCCTACTGTGTACTCCCTAACAAAAGCTCTAGTTATAAATATAAATCAAAAGCAGTACCTATGTTCAAGTAACATACTCTTGAGTAGAGGAAACTAGACATGTGAAAAAAGTATCAATATATATGTAACTTTGTAAAACAGTCCTTCCAGATTGAATGTGAGAAACTGTTCTAATTTAGTTTCCAAACACCTAAACTTGCCTCCATCCAATTTATTTCCCACCCTAAATGTAATCATTATAAAATGTAAATCCAATTCTTGCTTAAATTATTTAAGTATCTATGTATCACCTATTAGATAAAATCCAACTTGTTCTCTATATGTCTTTATAAGAAAATGGCAGTTCTTAAATTGTGCTTGGGAACCCATGCGAAGGTATGGGGTGGGGTGGGGTCCCTGAGACCCTTTTAGTGGGCATGAATAGTCAAAAATATGTTCATGATAATCTTAAAATGTCATTTGCCTTTTTTAAAAACTCATTCTCTCACAAATGTACAGTTGAATTTTCCAAACACTGCATTTCTTCTGATACTGCAACAGATTGCTTAAAGAAGCAGATAGGAGCATCCAGATGTCTTCTATTAAACTAGACAATAAAAGAATATGCAATATTGTGAAACAATGTCAATCTTCTCATTACATTTGTTTTGTTTGAGAAAATGACGTAACTTTTATAAAAGTATGGGATTTATGTTAACATACAATAGGTTTATTATTCTTGTTTCAAACAAATAAATGAATAAATATTTAAATGTTTCTCAGCTTTAATTTCTTGTGTGGCAAATATCAGTAGGTGTAAATCACATAAATACAAGTACTTTGGGATTCTCAATAATTTTTAAGAATGCCAAGGGATCCTAAGACCAAAAGGTTTGAGAACTGCTGCAAGAAAAAGCATTCCATTACAAGAGGGCCTGTCTCATACTACTGTTTGCACTCTGTGCTCCAATCATACCGAGACTTTCCACTTCCCAGAATGTCATGCTGTCTCCTTCCTCCAGTCACAGACCATGTGTTAATCTCTGACTGCTTCCTACTCTGCTAGACTCCACACAGAAAAGGGGCTGAGCTGAATGAAGATGAGGCAGGAAAATGTGGGTGTGCAACATACATAGGAGCCCACAATAAAATTCTTGTTAGGTGGCTATGTGCTGCTCTGTTCCTCCTTCAATGTTGCACTCAAACATCTTTCCTAGAAGCTGATCTAAGCCCCATTTCTACCCCCAAATGATCTCTCTGTCACTCTACTTTCAGAAGGCCCTCTATTAATTAGTAATTAACTTGCATACATTTTGCTACTTTAATTATTTGTTTATAATGAACATTGGTCTAGTCACAGGGGTCTCCAAACTACGGCCTGCAGGCCGCATCCGGCCCGCGAGGCCCTCTCATCTGGCCTGTGGAGACCTTTTTATCTGAATAAAATAATATTAAATAAATAATTAAAAACAACATCTATGTTTTGATTCTTTTTTATTTGGACCTGAGTGTGTAGTTGGCCCCCAAACTGCTGTTTGATAGTTAATGCGGCCCGCGGGCTGAAAAGTTTGGAGACCCCTGGTAGAATATACAGATTTTTTTTCTCTTTTCATTCCAAATGGCATCCTGAAGTTTCTGAACTTCCTAGAAATTTTAAGAAAGAAAATTTTTAGAAAGAAACACATTTAAAGGTAAGTTTTGCCAACACCTGATGAAATCTTCACAGAAAAATTTGTACTAACTTCTGTATGCGCTTCTCTTCATGATAATTATGGGTTTACAATTTTGTCTCCCTCAGTGGGGTGTTATTTCTTTGAAGGCAGAAAACAAGACAAGCCCATTATGTGAGGAAGATAATAGAGCATTTTAGAGACAATTGTCTCTTGAATACCCAAACCCACTTCTGCAGTAAGATAAAGGCCCTCTTTGATTGCCACTCTTAGAATCAGGCTGCCATAGTGCTGGTCTGCACGCATAGTTACAACATTTAGAAAGACAAATACTGAATTATTTCACTTATAATTTTTAAAAATGAACCAACAAAAGAAAACAAAGACAGACCCATTAGCTATAGAGGACAGGCTGCTGGTTGTCAAAGGGCTAGGGTGGGGGATGGAGAAAAATTAAAATCAAGGCAATAGTTTCAAAAACATTGCATTAGTCAGTTTTAAAACCATTCTAAAAGGCAAAGGCAGATAGCTCCAACTCTAGTCCTTCAAAAAAATAGAGTAATGACTTGAAATATTCAAATGGCTCAGGAAAGTTTCTTCTAAAGAACATCTTTCCTAGAATAGGAAGTTCCTCTTAGATTAAGGAAATAGCTTCTGGGAAAATTAAGCTTATCAGTCAGCCATGTCTTAGAGTGAATTACTTAATCTGTAAATCAAATTGCTTTTGCTTTAATAGCTTGGGTACGGATCATAGTGTCCTGGGTCATCCTGTCCTCCTAAGCTTCATGTGTACTTACAGGCCATAAGGTAGTGAAGCAAAAATGAACTCTAGTTCTTATCTGGACACACTTGCTGATCATAGCAAAGGTTCACTTTACTGAAACCTCCAATCTGCTGACCCAATCAAGTTTGCTCTCTTTATTGTCCCCTTTTTGTCCTTAATTCCCTTTTTTATAATTAAATCCCATGGCTCCTTATTATAAAATTTTCATTATGTGGAATCTAAGCTCCTTCGCCCCTGAATCCTTCATTAACCTCAACTAGCAAGAGCATTTGGAATCGAATTGAATCTAGGTATTTGCCTTCTCTACTCCTGTCCTCTAGTATCTGAAATAGTTAAAGAAAAACACATAACCATGCTGTGTCATTGTACTGTTACGGTGTAAAACCACAAGTGGACCTTCTCTGCTTCCAGGCAACAATTCTCCAGTCCCCTATTGTACTCATTCTTCCATTCTCTGAATTGACTATCCCCCTACCTTCTTCTGCCTCAGAGATCCAGCCCAGCTTTCATCCTCTTCATTCATACCTGACATCCTTCATTTTTTATTTACTGGGAGAATGGAAGCAATTACAAAAAAGTATGAACATTTTTCCTCTACCAAATCTAACAACTTCCTTGTCTCTGTGCTAAATATATATTTTTTCTTCCTTCCTGTTACAATTCATGCACCGGGTCATTGAATCCTATACAATCTCCCCTATTCGAAATATTTTTCCTGAAACTTCTTTCTTCCCTGCATTATCCATTTTTACCCTCATTACGAAATCATTGTTTCTAGCATAATACATCCTGTGATAATTCAGTTTTTAAAGGAATTATCTTGACTGCATTCCCCCTTGTTGCTGTCACTTCAATTCTTTTATCCCCTATGCAACAAAAGTCCTCTAAGTGTTGTCTCTACCCACTGTCTCATGTCTTTGCTCTCCTTTTTCTCTCCAAACTTTTTTGGTCAAGCATTTGTTCTTACAATTACTATAAAACAGTTCCAACAAGTCACTTGTTATCTCCTTATTACCAAATCCAAATCCATGGTTGGTTCTCAAGCCTGATCTTAACCTCTCAGCAATAACTGGCACAGCTGATCATTCCTTTTTTTCTATACTTTCTTCATATTATCATGTTTTTCTCCATCATAACTGGTCACTCCTGTTCCAATTGGTTATATTCTCCTTTTTTCTTAAAATCAATATTTGAATGTTTCAGTGCCCAATCCTCAACTCTTTGCTCTTCTCACTATGGACTCACTTTCCAAGTGATTTCCTTTATTCCCAGTGGCTAGTGACTTCCAAATTTATATCTATATTTATAATCTCTCTTATAAACTCCAGACATCTGTATCCAATTGTTGACTCAATACTTGTTTTCTCAACTTTAGTGGGTATTTTTACACTTGACATAAATAATACAGAACTCTTGATTTCTCCATCCCCATCCCTAGCCCTCACTTTAGTAAATTTTACCACCATTCACTCATTGTTTCTAGAAAACACTTAGGAGTTATTAATTCCTATTTATCCTCTAGATACTAGATAGCTTATATTTGTCCATCCAGATATATTTTCTTTTCTTCTTTATTAAAAAAAATAATTATTATTTTTTTAATTTACCGGTATGTATATATTTTTTACTTTGGTAAGGACACTTAACATAAGATCTACCCTAGTGACAAATTTTGAAGTGTACAATGTAGTATTATTGTTAACTATAGGTTCAATGTTGTACAGCAGATCTCTAGCACTTCCTATTTCAGGTCCATATGAATTTGAGGTTTAGCTTTTTCATTTCTGAAAAAAAAGACTTGAAATTTTGATAGAGATTGCATTAAATCTGTAGATCATTTTGAGTATTATGGACATTTGGATAATATTAAGTCTCCTAATAAATGGACACTGGATGTCTTTACATTTATTTGTGTCTTTTTATATTTCCTTCATCTGTGTTATGTAGTTCTCATTGTACAGGTATTTTACCTCCTTGGTTAAGGTTATTTGTTAGTATTTTATTCTTTTTGGTGCTATTGTAAATGGAATTTTCTTTTTGGATAATTCACTGTTAGTTAACCTAATATCAAATCCAGACAAAGACACTACAAGAAAACTGAAGGCTGATATTCCTGTTTAATACAGATGTAAAAATCCTGAATAAAAAAGTAGCAAACCAAATTCAGTAGCTCATTGAAAGGATAATACACTATGACCATCTGGAATTTATCTCTGGGATGTAAGGATGTTTCAACATAAGCAACTCAGGCAAAATGATACACCATATTAACGGAATGAAGAATAGAAA
>PVKE010032294.1:0-18559 GCA_004027555.1 Craseonycteris thonglongyai
TATATATCTTTGCAGATTACGGTTTTCAGGTTTTTTGGGTAGATACCTAGGAGAGGGATTGCTGGGTCATATAGCAATTCCATTCCTAGGTTTTTGAGGAATCTCCACACTGCCTTCCACAGTGATTGTACCAATTTGTATTCCCACCAGCAGTGTATGAGGGTTCCTTTTTGTCCACAGCCTCTCCAGCACTTGTTATTCCTTGTCTTGTAGATTATAGCCATTCTAACAGGTATGAGGTGGTATCTTGTGCTTTTAATTTGCATTTCCCTAATTGCTACTGATGTTGAGCACTTCTTCATGTATCTGTTGGCTGTTTCTATATCTTCAGGGGGAGAAGTGTCTGTTTAGGTCTTCTGCCCATTTTTTAATTGGATCGCTTGATTTTTTTGTTGAGTTGTATGAGTTCTTTATATATTTTAGACATTAGCCCCTTATCAGAGGCATTGTTTGCAAATATTTTCACCCATTTGGTTGGTTTCCTTTTTACATTTGTTGATGGTGTCCTTTGTTGTTTAGAAACTTTTTAGTTTGATATAGTTCCATTCATTTATTTTTGCTATTACTTCCCTTGCCTTTAGGATCAAGCTCATAAACTGCTCTCTGAGCCCAAGGTCTATAAGTTTAGTGCCAATGCCTTCTTCTACACACTTTATAGTTCCAGATCTTATGTGGAGCCCCTTAATCCACTTTGAGTTAATTTTGGTATATGGTAAGAATTCACAGTCCAGATTCATGCTTTTGCATGTGGTTTTTCAATTTTCCCAGCACCGTTTACTGAAGAGGCTTTCTTTTCTCCATTGTATATGTTTTGCTCCTTTGTCAAAGATTATCTGTCCATATATTTGTGGGTTTATTTCTGGATTTTCAATTCTGTTCCATTGGTCTTTATATCTGTTTCTCTGCCAATACCAAACTGTTTTGATTATTGACACTTTGTAGTACAGACTGAAGTAAGGGAGCAGGATGCCTCCAGCCTTAATCTTTTTTTGGAGGATTGCTTTGGTGATTTGGGGTCTTTTGTGGTTCCATATGAATCTGATTATTTTTTTATCTATTTCTTGAAAGAATGTCTGTGGGATTTTCTTGGGAATTGCATTAAATCTGTATATTGCTTTGGGTAATATGGCCATTTTAACTAGGTTGATTCTTCCAATCCAAGAACATGGAATATTCTTCCATTTCTTTGTATCTTCTTCAATTTATTTTAATAGTATCTTATAGTTATCCATGTATAAGCCCTTCACATTCTTTGTTAGATTTATTCCTAAGTATTTTATTTTTGTTTTGATTGCAAACAGTATTGTTTTTCTCATTTCTTTTTCTGAAATTTTATTGTTTGTATATAAAAATGCTGTGGATTTTTGTACATTGATTTTGTATCCTGTAACTTTACTGTATTCACTTATTATTTTTAACAGTTTTCTGATGGAGTCTTTGGGTTTTTCTATATAAAGGATCATATCGTCTGCAAAAAGTGACAGTTTAATTTCTTTGTTTTAAATTTGGATGCCTTTTTTTTTTTTTTCCCAGCTTAATGGCTCTGGCTAGGACTTCCAGCACCATTTTGAATAGCAGTGGTGACAGGGAATATCCCTGTCTCATTCCTGATTTTAGAAGAAAAGGTTTCAGTTTTTCCCCATTCAGTATGACATTCTCTGAGGGTTTGTCCTATATGGCCTTTATTATGTTGAGGTATTTTCCTTCTATACCCATTTAATTAAGTGTTTTGATCATAAATGGATGTTGTATCTTGTCAAATGCTTTTTATGCATCTATTAATATAATCATATGGTTTTTATCTCTAATTCTGTTTATGTGGTGTATCACATTGATTGATTTGCATATGTTGAACCATCCTTGTGCCCCTGGGATGAATCCCATTTGATTGTGATGTATAATTTTTTTAATGCATTTTTGTTTTCTATTTGCTTGCCAGGAACCAGCCTGGGTGAACAAAGTCCCTGAGTTCAAGTGGTGGAAATTAAAGACAGACAAAATTGTCAGCCAACTGTCCTCAATAGGAGCAGCCCCGAATAGCTTTATTGCTTATCTTATATAGCCTGCAGATACTTTGCTACAAGGAACAAAGAAAAGCTTAAATGAAATTCTTTAAAGTACAAAGTAAGTAAATCATTAAATAGAAAGTACAACATAAGCAGATTATTATCAAGAACAAGCAGCCCCTTCCCATAAATCCTTTCTAGCCTATATCCTGTATCCTAAATCTATTGGCGCCAGCTGTCTGGCCTTCATGTGAAGCTGCACATACGCATCTAGTTTCTATTCTATTTGAGAAAGTTTGGAGGGTGGGCAAGGCTCTGCCATCAAGGCCCTGGGTCAGCCTCTCCTGGGAGGTCAAGGGAGCCGAGGCCCTGCCATCAAGGCTCCCAGAGAACTTTTCATGTCAAGCATGTGACCAGCTCCCAACATCTCCCCCTTCTTTATTTTTTAATTTGAGCAAGTGGAGTCCTGTTTGCACTCTTGTGATACTTCACATTGCAGCTCGGATGCAGACTGGAAATAGAGAAAAATTATCACCAGGATAGAAATTATTATTCCTGAATACAATACAGATTGTAATCCTTTTCCCATAATAATAGAAGAGAATTTACTGAACAAATTTTTAGCCAATTTGGTAGGAGTGACAGCCAATGGAGGAGCAGTTTTAATAGCATTAATATCAGCATGTAATCATGCAATATCTATAGAAAAGTTTTGATTACTCCATATATTTACAAATGATTTCTAATTTTTCCCCAGCCCCATTCAGTCTGATTATAGATTTTTTGAGTAACACATGTCCATTGAAATTGTGCATGACATTGTAAAAAATGATGCACTTTAATACTTTGAATTTGATCATCAATTAATAGTGTGGCTTTTTCTAAAGCATTTAATTTCTTTTCTATTTTTTTATCTATTTTTTTCTTGAGATCCTAGAGCATCAGATGCATTTTTTGCAAGCCAATTTACATATAGTTTTGTGTGAATTTCTTGAGTTAAGGCTAGCCCAGCATCAGCCACAGTGGCAGCAATAGACAATAATGCTAAAATTCCAGTAATTAATATTTCTATCAATCTCTTGGGTCTTTCAAGGAGAGCCTTCAATTCTTTTAAAGTTTTCAATCCCTCATTTTCATACCATTGTCCAGTGATTTTTACTGGACCATAACAAAAGCAGGTTGATGTAAAACTATTAAATCTTTTTCCTTATTATTAGAAGAAACACAGTTAAGTTGCACATTTTACACTGAATGATATAATGACCATCAGTTTTCATTATATTGAGATTACCAGTTAATGAAACATTAGGAGCACCTACACAGGAATAAGCATTACTGCGTAATTTAACATTAACATTTGAATGAGTTACAGTAATACAATCCAGAATTGCAACAAGTTTCCATACAGTGTTCTATAATCTTCCTTGAGTCGTTTCTAGGATGGTTTCTACAAATCTATACGGGGTCTCTGTGAGTTGATAATCAGACAGTCCTCATGGGTTGGCTTCTGACCAGTCATATAATATTTCATCAGTTCCTTTTACAGGATGTGCCAGGAGCAGGCTGGTGGGTTAGACAAAACACCCACTGGCCACTGAGGTCAGCTGGCAAGAAAAAGAAAACGTGTCTGAGAAATTCCTTCACCTTGTATGGCCCCGGAGGATGACTGGTTAGTCAATGATGGGTAAGATTCCTCAGGGAGGAACAACCTAAGACAGGCACAGTCGCATAGGGGCCATCAGGAGAAAACTTGGGGAGCTATAGAGATGAGGCACAGACCCTCATCCCCCCAACTCTTATACAGGAATTTCTCTTCTCTTGCCCTTTTTCCCCAGGGAAGTACAGGAGGGCACTGGAATGTTTCTGCTTGGCTGGAGCATGACTATCTCCGGGGCCTTGGAGATAAGCAGAACTCCGCTGACCTCCAAGACTTGGGTTTGATGTGGTTTATTATTAATCTTTAGTGTACCAGTGTGTTCTTTTCCCAAGAATGCTCTGACCATTTAGTCACCCAATAATTGCTGCTTTCAGAAAGAGAAACATTTACTCTGTAGACATAATGTCTCTGTTTAGTCATGTAGCTGTGCACATCCTGTGTTACTATATAAGAAGCTGTAAAATTAAACTCGAGGTTGCAGACTGCCATCTGCTTTCTAACAGTCCTCCCAATCCCAACTCTGGTTTCAGTGTCTTTAATCCTCACGCCTTGCTCTGGGACAGTTTGACACTGACGACCAGCTCCGTCATGGATGTTGCACCACTACGCCATATCTGCATTGTTTCCATCCTGGATAATGAGAATAAACTTGAGTTGCATTGTTACATGGTTCAAGATTAGGAGGATGTATTGTTTTATTGATCTTTTTTCTCTTATATGGAAAACCTAACATATAAATGCTCCATTCTTTCTTTCTAAATGATTGATAAGCTTCCCTCCTGTTACTCAATAATCCATGAGTCATTTTATGATCTCTACCAATTTGTACACATCCAGTAATTTCCATCAGTGAAAAACAAATAGGTGCATGCAGGGTTTTTCCAGAATAGTTAAATTGGCCTACCCATAAAGGGGTTAAGGACTCAGCAGATGGGAACCCCAGAAATTCAGTATTAGAGACAAAAACAAGCTCAGTGGGATCATTCCATTCCACTGCATGAAGCAAGGGCGGGGGGGAGGGGGGGAGGCGGGTCAGGAATGTATGCTCAATAGGTCATAATATGGGCTTTGGCCCCTCCTACATGATCAGATAGAAGAGCCAACATCATCAAAAAAACATTGATGTCAGATCAGTCGATGCTTGCCGTGAGGTGAACTCAGCCTGAGCTTCCTGCATCAGCCTTTTAATCTGCCCCCATGTCTGAAGAGATGCTTCTCCTGTCCTTTTGGCTCATCTGGGTCTGGTCCAAAGGTAGGGTTGTGGAGGATAAATATTTAGTCGCCTCATCTTGTTGGTCAAGTCAACTGGGTCCATGTCTCAGAAGCCACTCAGGAATCCACTTAGGATTTTGCTGATTTCTAGGAAAAACACAAACATAGCCTTGACCCCAGACTAGCACTGGATCAGGGCCTTGCCATTTACCAGTTAAGGGATCCTTTCATTTTACTTCTGCATATTTACCTTTTGGAGATCTCCAGTGTCTCTCTGCTGCTGAATATCCTGCTGCATCCGAGTTTAGAAAACTTAATGTAAATAAAGTGAGGTTAAGAATGTTTTTAGGGGAAGCCGGGATGGCTCAGTGGGTTAAGCGCTCACTTTGCAGCGCCGGGGACCGAGGATCGAATCCTGGCCCCGGCCCCGGCCCGTGCGGAACCATATGCTGAACTGGGAGCTCCCCCAGTTCAATTCTCTCTCTGTCTCTGTATCTCTCTCTCTCTCTCTCCTCTGTCAAAATAAATAAAAATATATTTAAAAAAAAAAAGAATGTTTTTAGAGTGAATAAAGCAAGGTTAAGAATGTTGTTAGGAGGAAACCGGTAAGGGATTGTACTCCCCCTTCTTTACTTTACCAAGCCATTGCATGGTTAAAATCCATCCTGCCTCGGCGTCAGAAACAGTGCAAGCTATAGCTTGAATTATACGGGCTACAAAGTCAGCATCAGGACCTTGTCTAATCTAATTCCTCAATTTTTCCTGTAGATGGCAGCATTCTCCATGCTCCAGTAGCAGACTCCAAAGTAGACGAATATGCCTCTTGGGGATATTGACTTTGAGCTGTGTTTGTATTATATTGGCCTTCCCCTGCTAGCATATCAAAGGAAATAGGGATATTATTTGCTCGATTACAGCGGGCAACATTTTGAGCCCAATCATGAAATTCAGCCCTCCACATTAAATAATGCCCCCCAGATAAACAAGCTTTAGCAATAGTTTTCCAATCATTGGGGGTCAGGGCCTTATCAGCAATCCCTTCTAGGACCGCTAGTGTATAAAGTGCGGTGGCTCCATATTGAGCAGCAGCCATTTTTAACTCTTTTAAAGTTTTTATATTTAAAGAAGAATAAAGCCTAACCCGGTTGCCTAGATTTTGAGGATAATCCTATTCTAATACAGGAAAAAGATGTTTTTCAAAATCTCCCAAATCTCCTCTTTTATTGGCTTGCATTACAGCTCCTTGTAGAGGAGAAGCCCCTGCAGGAAATGTATTAGAAGGTGCATTAATTGATGGAGAGCGATAAGTTGGAGTAGGAGGAGCAGTGAAAAATACAGCCAGGGAGGGTGGCTTTAAAGCCTGTATCAGCTGTGTAAACTGTCCTACAATATCAATGGGAGGTTTGATGATGCCCTTGTCATTATAATGGGCCACAGCATTATCTAATTCCTCCTGTTCTTCAGGGGAAAGTTCTTCAGTGTCCCATTCTGAATCTTTATCCTCCTCTCTTGCTTTTTCAGCACTCCCTAAGATTTTTTTCAGCCTCATGTGAGGGATCAAGAAAATCTTGAATAAGACCCCAAAGAAAATGTCTCAAAAGGAAATTTTTCAGGCCCATAAGCTGTATACCAGTCCCATAAGTTTTTTCTAATCTTTTCCCATGTTTTTATATTTACAGTCCCTTCCTCCGGGAACCAAGGACATATTTGTTCTATAAATTTTAGAAATTTTAAAATCTGGTCTTCAGAAGTTTTTACCCTGCAGTTTTTCAGCATAGAGCAAACAAGCTGAGCAAATAAACTTTGTGATGATTCAATATGCCCCATTTTTATTTTTTAACACTTGTTTAATGTTTCCCCTCCCTGTATTTGGAGTAGCAAGACAAACAAAGGAAGGGGGAGGCCTCAGTTGGAGGCCCAGACAGATGCCTGGGAGGGAATGTTGTCGTCTCATATGTGATTATGTATGATTGTGAGTGAGAATGAGTGACCTGACTCAGTCCTCCAGTCAGGATTGAATCTGTGGTCCCATGGCTCAAAAGTCTACGGAATCCAAGTGGGCCCTAACCTGTGGTTCCGTGGCGACATCATATGGCATAACAGTGATTCACCTCCTGTGTGGAGAGTGACCTGGCCTGGGCTTTAATATGGGTACACCTTAGCTAAGACACTCCTAAGCTCCTGCGAGGGACACTGCCAGGCAGGCATCTGTCTGGGCCTCCAACTGAGGCCTCCCCCTTCCTTTGTTTGTCTTGCAACTCCAATACAGGGAGGGGAAACATTAAACAAGTATTAAAAAATAAAAATGGGGCATATTGAATTGTCACAAAGTTTATTTGCTCAGCTTGTTTGCTCTATGCTGAAAAACCGCAGGGTAAAAACTTCTGAAGATCAGATTTTCTTTTTTTGTGATGTCCTTTCTAGGCTTTGGTATTAGGGTAATATTGGCCTCATAGAATGAGTTGGGTAGTATTGCCTCTTCTTCAATTTTTTGGAAAAGTTTGAGAAAGATAGTTGTTAGTTTCTCTTTGAATGCCTGGTAAAACTCATTATTGAGGCCATCTGGTTCTGGACTCGTGCTTTTGGGAAGGTTTTGGATGACTGTTTCAATTTCCTCACTGTTGATTGGTTTGTTTATGTTACCCAGTTCTTCTCGATTCAGTCTAGGTAGACTATATGTTTCTAAAAACTTGTCCATTTCTTCTAGGTTGCAAAATTTGGTGGCATATAGTTCTTCATAGTACTGTTGTGTGATCCTTTGTATTTCTGTGGTATCAGTTGTAATTTTCCCTCTTTCATTTCAAATTCAGATTATTTGTGTGTTTTCTCTTTTTCCCTAGGTGAGCCTAGGCAGGGGGTTGTAAAATTTATTAATTTTTTCAAAGAACCAGCTTTTTGTTGCATTAACTTTTTTCATTTTGTTTTTATTCTCTATTTCACTTAGTTCTGCTTTAATTGTTATGATTTCCTTCCTTCTGCTGGCTTTGGGTGATTTTTTGTTCTTCTTTTTCTAGTTCTTGAAGATGTGATATTAGGTTGTTTAC
This sequence comes from Craseonycteris thonglongyai, assembly GCA_004027555.1. Lineage (NCBI taxonomy): Eukaryota > Metazoa > Chordata > Mammalia > Chiroptera > Craseonycteridae > Craseonycteris > Craseonycteris thonglongyai. The sequence goes on from PVKE010032294.1 coordinate 7,920, forward strand.
TTGTGATTTTTCTTGTTTCTTGATAAAGGCCTGTATTAATATAAATTTCCCACTTATTACTGCTTTTGCTGCATCCCAGTAATTTTGGTATGTTGTGTTTTCAATATTATTTGCTGCTATGTAATTTTTTATCTTTTCTTTTATTTCTTCTTTGATCCAGTTTTTAATAACATGTTGTTTAATCTCCATGTACATGTGGTTTTTTTCTGCTATCTTTTCATAGTTGATCTCCAATTTCAAAGCTTTGTGATAGGATAATAAACTTGGTATGATTTCTATCTTCTTAAATTTGCTGAGGCTCATTTTGTGTCCCAGCATGCAGTCTAGCCTTAAAAATGTTTCATGTGCATTAGAAAAGAATGTATAGTCCTATATTTTAGGATGAAGTGTCCTGTAAATGTCAATTACATCAAGTTGCTCTAATATATCATTTAAAGCTGATTTTTTTTGTTTATTTTCTGTTTGGACAATTTGTCCATGGCTTACAATGGGGTGTTTAAGTCCCCTACTATAATTGTGTTTTTTTCAGTTTCTCCTTTTAGATCTGTTAGTTGTTTTGTAGATGTTGGTGCTTCTTACTTGAGGACATATATATTAATAAGTGTAATATCTTCTGGTTGTATTTTCCCCTTTAACATTATGAAATGTCCATTTTTGTCTCTTACTATCTTTTTGATACTAAAGTCTACTTTGTCAGATATAAGTACGGCTACACCTGCTTTTCTCTGGGTGCCATTTGCTTGGAGAATTTTTTTCCACCCTTTCACCTTGAGTCTGTGTTTGTCCTTGCTACTCTGTGTCTTTTTATCAGTGAGTTCAGTCCATTTACATTTAGGGTGATGATTGATATATGAAGATTTCCTATAGCCATTTTATCTTTTGTTTTCTGGTAGCTCTTTTTTTTTTTTTTTATTGCTTCTTTGCTTTTCTTCCCATTGGTTATTAATTTGATGGTGTTTATGACTATTTTTTCTGTATTCTCTTCTTTTATTGCTATGTGTCCCAGTTCTAAGTTCTTTTTCAGTGGTTACCATAAATTTTATATAAAAGAAAGTTCCATATATGCAGTGGTTTCTTTTCTTAAGGATGTTTCTTATCACCATTCTCTTTGGAAACAAGTCTTTACTTCCTCTCCTTTTTATATATTTGTTGTTACAGTTTATGCCTGTTTACTTTTACTTTTTGTTTTAGGTCCTATCATCTCCTTCAGTATTTCTTAAATTGCTAGCCTTGTGCTAGAGAATTCCATCAGTGTTTTTAATGTCTGAAAAGGTCTTTATTCCTCCTTTGCATCTAAAGGACAGCTTTGCTAGGTATAGGATTCTTGGCTGGTAATTTTTCTCCTTTAATATTTTTAATACTTTGTTCCAATCCCTTCTGGCTTGTAGAGTTTCTATTGAGAAATCTGATCATAGTCTGTTGGGCTTTCCTTTATAGGTTATGGTATTCTTTGTTCTGGCTGCCTTGAGGATTCTTTCTTTGTCTTTGACCTTTGAAACCTGCAGTACAATATGCCTTAGAGGGGGTCTGTTAGGATTCAAGTAGCTAGGGGTCCTGTTTCCTTCTTGGATTTGAGGTTCCAGTTCTTGCCATAGATTTGGGAAGTTTTCATCTACTATTTGTCTGAGCAGGTTCTCTGTGCCCATCTTGTCCTCTGCTCCCTCTGGAATATCTATTATTCTTATATATTTTTTTTCTAATAGAGTCAGAGAGTTCTTGTGAATATCTTTCATTTCTTTTAGCTTTTAGGTCTCTCTCTTCTTTCTTCTGTGACATTTCCAAATTATTGTCTTTGATTTCACTAATTCTTTCCTCCATCTGGTCAGCTCTGCCTCCTATGCTAGCTATTTCATTTTTTATTTCTTTTATTGTGTTGTTTATCTCCAGAATTTCTATTTGCCTCATTTTCATAGATTCCCTTTTCTTTCTGAGATCACTTAGGTCCTTCTGTGTACTTCGCCAGTTTTCTCTCATCTCTTTGAATATTTTCATAATTGCAACCTTGAATTCTCTGTCATTTAGCTCATATAATTCCATATCTTCAAGTTCCTTTTCTGGAGATTTTTCTCTTTTTTTCTGAGTTTCTTTGTTCAAAGGGTTATTCATTGCTGTTGGAACATTTTGTTTCCTGGACATAAGGACTTTTCCCTTGGTAGATGTGAAGGAGAGATCTTTCTTTTACTTCCTTGCTGGTGTTAGTGTCTTATAATATTTCCTCTAATTTATTCTATTTTCTCACAGTAGGAGACTTCCTAGGAGATGGGCTTCTCTTTGACTCAGTTGCCCTGGTCTCTGTATGCCTTCTCTTTGAGAAGGTATGGTGGGTGATGGTATTCTATGCCTCTGAGATCCCACTGCTGTCAGAAGCTGCCACACCTAGATCCCTCTGCTGGCTTCAGAATAGGTGTGGGGGGTGGGGGGTTGGTGGCAGGGTTTGTTCCAAAAGGCACAGGTCTGTTTACATCACAGGGTAATGGTGGCTTTCCTCTGGTGACTTCAGTGGGAAAAGTGAGGACGGGGTTTTTTGGGAAAGGTAGAGGTCTGATTGTGTAACAGGGTAATGGCAGCTTCCCGGCAGCAGCTCACTGAGGCCACCATGGCCAAGGGCTGGGAGGTGAGCCTTGGGAGACAGCAAGGTTACACAGCCAGGCTTCGTGTCTAAGGCCACGCAGTGCTCCAGTTGGGGCCTCACCTCACTGAGGGCCATTTTGCACCTAAGCCCCCAACACACTCCCGGTGTCAATGCTCCAGCCCTTGGAACACCTGCCTCTGGCTCCAGTTGCCAGCCTCATGCTCCACAGGCCCCTAGTTCCAGTCGCTGGACTCAAGCACCAGCAGCTGGGTCCTCACTCCGCTCACCAGCACTGATCTCTGGCTGCTGCTGGCACCTCGCTCCGGCCTCCTGCCCTGTGCTCTGGCCTCCTGCCCCGCACTCTGGTCTCCCACCCTGCACTCTGGCCACCCTCCCCGCACCCGGACTGCACCCTTTGCACTCCCACAAGGGCCTCTCACCACCATCAGTCTCACTGCTTTTTCCATCTGCCCCACGCTCTGGCATCAGCGCCTCTGCCTCTGTCCATTCCAGGCCTCCAACCCACCCAGAGTCGTTCTGCTCCTGGACCTGTGCCCTCGTGCTCCCACCTCCGTCAGTCTCTTCTCTGCTGGACTCGGGTAAGCCTCTGGGTTGTCACTGGGTTGGTCTCCAGGTCGCACTCTAAGGCATTTCTCCACAGTGCTCCCTTTCTTTCCCTCTCACTCGCCTCCATTTCTCCAGCTTTAGGTATTTTCTTGCGTCTGTCAGCGAAGGTTATGTGCTACTTAGGGATTCTCTGGTTGGATTTTAGTTGTTTATATTGTTGTCTTTCCAGGAGAGATTTCAAGAGCTTCTTTCATGTCACCATGTTGAAGACATCCGACTGAGCTAGTTTTTAATGTTTTTCTTTTCCTTTGTAATTTTCTTTATGATTCATTTTTAAAAATAAATTTTAATTTTTCCAAAATGAATTCTATGAGCTAAAACTCCCATCAGTAAAGTTTCTGCTGTGTAATTAGAGAAATAAGTAGATTTCAGCATATACATTTTTTATTTTTATTTGGCCTGTGCCGCTGGCCCAGACTGACTCCCAATGATCAGCCTGCTTGGGGTAGTACACATCTGTGGGTGGCCCTGATTAAATGTGTGGTGGGTAAGAATCTGGTTCTGGACCACGCCCACTGACTGAGATTGGGTGAGGGAGAGTTACTGAAACTTCCTTTATCTATCTGCAGGTTAATAATACTTACCTTATAAGGCTAATCTGAGGATTAAATGAATAAATATATGTAAAGCAAGTACACTGTTTGGCCACCAACAAGAGTACAATAAATGCCTATTGTTACTTTGTACTATAATTCCCCAAAAACATAGTTCTTGCCAGTTGTTCATTGTTTACCTAAGGGCGTTCCTTATTTAATGTACAGAGCCTAAAGAGGGAGAATACCACCTCTTCATGTACCCATAGAGTATGACATTAAGATACTCAGTCAGCCCTGCACTGGATGAGTAAGTTGAAGAATGTTGTCCTGCGGAATTAGAAAATAAACTCCTCTCTCTGGTTGGGTCTAGAGCAGTCACATTTACAGAACCAGATCTGAGCCAGAACTTCCCAACTTCACAGTGTTGTTAAGCCTGAGAAACTGATTTTCGCCTTTGGTGTGGCCTGAGCTTCAGAGGTGGCTTGGAACATGCCTCAGTTTAGCCTAATAATTTTCTACAGGTGCCATGACTTTTAAAAGAGTTGGAAAGCACTGTTCTAGGCTGAAATGTAAAACAGTTCAGTTGTTACAAAATAATACATATAGTTTGTTACCATTTTATAAAAATAAACAGTTTTTAGCGAGATAAAGATTGGAAAGTTATATGGTACATTGAGTGTGTTTGAGGAGGTTGTAATTGTGGTAGATGTTTTGCCCTAATGTATTCCCCAAAAGGAGTTCTTAATTAAGAAAGGATAAACCCTCCTAATTGTTATTTTATAAATAACACCTAGAAGTAACTAAACTCTTAACAAAATGTAGATACGGTTGTTAGGTTGTGAACAATAAGGCGGACTTTTGTGAAGGTTAAATAATGATGAAATGTATTAAAGGGTGTATATCATTTTATAAACTGAATTCATTTTATTGAAGTATATCTTTATAAGTCAAACCAGTTAAAATCTTTGTCATTTTAAGACAATTAGAGTTATTTGAATCATGTAGAAATTGTGACTTCTCTTTCAAAAAATAATAATACAGGTACGAATGGTGTGCACACATATGTGGCCACCTATATACAGCCTTTTTAGCTAATGTTATTCATTTAAAAGTGTTATTCTTTTTCTTGCTGTATATTTTAAACTTAAAGAGTTTGCCAAAGTTTAGTCTTAGATGGTAAAACCTGTAGCTCCAAGACCCAATTATGATTCATGGAGGTATAGTAGATTCTCCATTAACCAGCACCCATGACAGATAAATGTAGTATTTCTTCAGATTTTTTTACCAGTTGCTTGAGTTCCAGTTAATGGAGGGTCTACTGTATTTACTGTCCTTTTGTAGGCATAATAGATGTGCAAGAAGCTGATCTAACATAATTTTAAAGAGTAAGCGAAAAAGTATGAATGCTATATACGATTGAGCCTTGATGAAATGGGTTTGAAATGTGCAGGTCCCCTTATGTGTATAATTTTCTCAATAAATACAATACATGTATTTTCTTTATGCCTTTATTGATAACACTTCCTTTTCTCTAGCTTAATTCATTTTAAGAATATAGTATATAAGGCATATAATATATAAAATATGTGTTAACTTTTTATGTAACCTGTAAGGCTTTCAGTCAATAGTAGGCTATTAGTGGTTAAGCTCTTGGGGCGTCAGAAGTTTCATGTGCATGTTTGAATGAGGTGCAAGGTCAAGGAGTTGGTGCCCCTCACCCCTGAGTTGTTCAAGGGCCAACTGTGTATAATACAAGATGCTATCTAGTCCAATTATGGAACAATTGTAATTGTGGTGTAAGTAAGAGTTATTTGTTTAGGAACTATGATGGAATATAAAGGGGAACTGGTCACTTTCTCTGGAAGCTTTATTCCTATTTTTATAATCTGTGCCTAATACATATTAAGTATACAAATCTCTCTTAAATAAAGAGCATATTTTTTTCTTCTTGATGAAGAAAAGTTACAGGTTAAAGAAAAACAGTAAATATCAGAATTACTTGACTTCAGAATACAGAGAAGTATGCTGCTTGTCAGGAACAGCTTTTCAAGCCAGCCTTTGGATTGAAAGATTTTTAAAACACTTTCATTGCCTGTAGATTCCTGGTGAGTTAGGGCAGTTAAGCAGACATTATATTCTTGAAGGTCACTGAATGGTAGCTAGGTGTTTTTATCTCTGGTCCTGTGTTTGTTGGCATGACTTTGAGAAAGTCATTTAGCTTTTGTCATATTGTTCCTTCTTTAACAGGTGATTTGCTACCTTGAATTGTTAGACAAATTTAAAAACCTACATTTTAATGACTTTGTTTTTTGTTCAGTTCTGCTTTTAAAAACTATGTGGTTGGGGAAGCTGGGATGGCTCAGCAGGTTAAGCACTCGCTCTGAAGGCCCGGGGACTAAGGACTGAATCCTGACCCTGGCCCATGCAGACCCACATGCTGAACTGGGGTGTGCCCCCAATTCAGTTCTTGTTGGGGCCTAGATGGTAGGTTCCAGGCCCAGTTCCTGCCCTGAACAGCCCCGTGCCCACCTGTGGAGTAAAACTATATGGAAAACTAATGTCAACTATGGAGGCTGTTCTGGGCCCTCCCCATTCTCTCTGTCTCTCTCTATCTCTGTTTCTCTCTGTCAAAAATCAATAAAATCTTTTTTTTTAACTATGTGGTAGATTGCAGACTTTCAACAAATCTTTGTTGATTGGACATACACATCTAAAATTAATATTCTAAAACATAGACATTTCAATTAGACTCTTAGATCAAGGTAGGCTGGGTTCCACATTTTACTGAGACTAAGTCAAGTTAAATCATTTGCCCATGATCACATACTTACTGATGATAGACTCAGTTCCTACAACAATCAATATTTATACTGTAATACACAGCAATAAATTCAAGAGGTTCAGAAACTATTGAGTTGGCCAAAAAGTATTGCTGTTTTGTGTTGAGTAAATGAAAATCCATTTTTTAGTGAAAAACAACAACTTTACTCAACAATGCATTGTTCATTTTGTTCAATAATCTTTTGCCATCTTTTAGGCAACTTCAGGATTCCACAGTCGAAATTTTTCTATCTTGTTTGGCAAAAACACTGTCTCAAGGACAATTTGATATCTTCATTGAAGGTAAATGTTTTACCATTTGAGGTGTTCCCACCCAAAGAAACGTGGGAATTCAAAGGTATTGTGTATTTTGAGCTGCTTCCAAATGATTAATTTGGATGTGTACGGTTGGCAATTGGATAAATTAAATGATGCCATCAAACAGAAGTGTCCAGAATTGGTGAGTAACAAAGTTGTCATCTACCACAATAACATGAGACCACATACAAGTTTGGGCACTCATTAAATGTTGTTGGAACATGGATCGGATTTGTTACCATACCTACTATATTCATCAGACATTGCACCACCAGACTACAATTTGTTTTGTTCTTTGCAAAATACCTTGAATGGTAAAACATTTACCTTTCATGAAGATATCAAATTGCTCTTGGAGCAGTTTTGTTTTTGGTTTTGTTTTTTGGGTTTTGTTTTTTTTTATGAAAAAGATAGAGGTTTATGTGAATGTGGAATTATAAAGTTACCTGAAAGATGGGGAAAGATGATTGAACAAAATGGACAATACATTATTGTTGAGTACAGTTTTTATTTTCCATAGAAAATTCACCTTTCATTTACACATGAAAAGTGCAATTAATTTTTGGTGAATCCAATATTTTAGACTCAGGCAGGCGTACTCAAACTTTTTAAACAGGGGGCCAGTTCACTGTCCCTCAGCATGTCCACACATGCGCACTGCGGGCCCAGGACGAGTCAGCTGCTAAACAGGACAGGCAGTGGAGGCAAAAACACCCGGCGGGCCGGATAAATGTTTTCGGCGGGCCGCATGTGGCCCGTGGGCCGTAGTTTGAGGACCCCTGTTAGAGTGTAGAAGTTTAAAAACATAAAAGAGGTAGAAAATCTTAAAATTCTTCAGTCAAATTTAACTCATTTTTATAGGAGAAAACATGCACTTTCTACAACTTGTGCAAGGCACTCTGCTCAATTGTGCATTGGTATAAAAATCCTACTTCAACCATAATTGATAGCAATAATCCAAATTACAAATTAAGAAATGTTGAAAATATCATTTGAGCATTTTCACAATGTTGAACTTTCAAAATATAAAAGGACAAATTTAACTCATTGATTTGCATTATAGGAGGCTCTTAACTTTAAAGATAAATATGCTGAAGATGTTGAAACTGTTTGTAAATAACAATTTTGCCCCTTTTCTGAACACAATTCTTGTACCCTTTAAACATTATATAAAAATATGAGTGCATTGAGCTTAGACCTGTACTGGGTCACTCTAAAAGAAATTGATTATCTTTTGTTTTAGTTTCTCACTACTTTAGAGCACATGGTAGTATATTTGTCTGTAGCTGCCCATACAAGCAAGGCAGGTAGCATAAATCAGTAAATTGGCCTGAGAATAAGAAATGCTTCATGTTCCTCTGAACTCCAATGTAAGAAAGACTACAGTTTCAGTGTGATGATCACTGGCAATCTAAATGTAGCCTCAGTGCCACTTGGATGAAAGGGGACTGGTGAGACTGTTAACCTGTAAAGTGCTTGTATCTAAAGGACAGCCACAACTATAGCCATGCACAAATGCTGCCAGGGTCACCTGAATTTGTTTGCTATGTTTTAAAAAAGCCACAAGTCTAGATTTTTTTATGTAAAATATTTCAATTTATAATTATTGGCAACTTATTAAAAAAAACGTTTTTTTAACACTCAAGGCCTATTATACTATGTTATGTCTATGGGTCTCTAGTCTGTGGCCTGTGGTGTATAAGATAATGTAAGTAATATGACCAATTCACTAACCAACATATCAGAACTGACAAACCCAGGTAGTCCCCTCAGGCAGTTACCTGCTTGTTTCAATGAATGTTGCTCAAAAGTTGAAGACTGCTTCTTTTGTCTTTGTGGTTCTTTATACATTTTTTACTGTCTTTAAAGGTGATGGTAACACTTCCTTTCTTAAACATGTTTTTAATCTAAAAATAACATTGTGAACTTACTCTTTGCCTAGATATGAAGCCTACTTTACACTGATAATGTCATCTAATCTGTAAAACAGCTCAATTGAGATAATGCTATCTGTGCACAGAGAGGTTGAGTAATTTAAGGTAACATTAAGGTCACATAACTAGCAACTGGTAGGACCAGGATTTGGATGGACCTAAGCAATCTAGTTAAAAGTAAGCATTGTGCTATAGAGCTTTCTGGAAATGACTAGTAATTCAGAGCTGTCAAGTAGAATAACCGTTTGAGGCTTTAGAAAAGAGGGAAAGGTAAAATAAACTAATAAAGGGGTGACGAGAAATGATGAGTTTGTTATTTGTAGTTTGGATTAACTGTTAGGTTTCTAAGTGAATTACAAACTAGGAATTCCAAAAATATTTTGAGCAGTGAGAGCATCATTGGAATCAGCTAATAGTACTCAAGATGATAACTTTGAATAGGAAATCCTCATTCAAGAAAGTAAATTCTAGGGGGTAAAGATGGCTGCATGAGAGGAGAACCCCGATACCTACCTGGGAAGGGACTTATGAGCAAAGGGGAATCCACAGGGAAAACCCTGAGAAGCACCCTCAACTGAGAGAACCACACAACTCAGAACAACACCTAAAGGTTAGAGGAAAAAGGGGAGAGTGGGAGAGAGAGGGAGAAAGAGCATTTCGGGGACAGGGACAGGGAGCGTGGCCCTGGGCTAGCAAAAACAAAGAGGGATTGAGGGACTATGGTCAAAGTGGAGCTAGATCGAGGGCGGGCTGGAAGCCGAGACCTAAGGAGAGAGGAAGCCCCTCAACACTGTGGACAGTTTAACATCCGAACTCAAGGGGTGACACACAGTGCCCTAATCAGATCATGGAGCCTGAGGTGGAACAGGGACTGAGGAGCAGGGTGGCTGCACTTCCCAGGTGGGCAGGGAGAGAACAGGGCACCAGCCCACAGCAGCTTGGCACCCCTGATTTACAGAGGAGATTGACTGTGAGGGAACACCTTTTGAAGACAGGGCTCTTGGACTGAGGGCAGTGGCTCGAGGGGACATGGAGGCAGCACACTTGGCTGCATTACACATGCTTGAACACGAAGGTCTTTGAGACCTTTCAGAGTCACGGGCCTAGTGTGGCTACTGGCCAAGCTACAGCCCGAGCCTCTGCCAAGCCCCCACCCACGTCACTCGGTGGCCCCACTCACTGACACGATTAAAGCAAAAGCAGCCCATCAGAGGGGATAAAGACCGGAACTACTGCGCCCCTGCCCACACAGCCAACCAGGACTCTGCCAAGCCCCCGCACCATCACCCGTGCCTCTGCCCAGTGGGCCCGGCTAACAGACTCGATTAAAGCAAAAGCAGCTGATCAAAGTGGAGAAAGACTGGAGCTGCTACACCCCACCCACATGAACCACCAGCACCCCTGCTGAAAGAATTTACTTTCTTTTTTTTCCTTTATCTCATCATTTTTAATTTCTTTTTTATTATTGTTAAATTTATTGGGGTGACATTTCTTGGTAACAATTAGATAGTTTTTGGATGTACAAGTCCACATCACATCACCTATACATCACATTATGTGCTCACCACCCAGAATCAGCTCCCCTTCCATCACCATATATCCGGTGTTCACTCCCACCTTCCCCCCAACTCTCCCTCCCCCCTCCTCCCTCATCCCCAGGTAATCACCAAACTATTGAGTGTGTCCATAATGCTGGTGCCCACTCCAACCTCACCTCCCACTCTCCCTTCCCCCCCCTCCCCTTCCCTCAGGCAATCACTCAGCTATTGAGTGTGTCCATAGGTCTCTGTGTCTTTGTTACTTTCAGTTTTATATTCCACCTATAAGTGAGGT
>PVKE010032295.1:0-18557 GCA_004027555.1 Craseonycteris thonglongyai
TTCTGTGTAGCCAAAGCTGCTGTATCAGGACACATGCATAGTAGCTAAATTGACTGTATCAGAGCACATCCAATGGGCTAAAAGGTACAGTGCCTTTATAGGACATTCTGTATGTAGCCAATGCTACAGTATTAGGGCACATACAGTGAGTTAAAAGGTACCGTAATAGAACATTCTGTGTGTAGCTGAAGCTACAGTACTATATAACCCCGGCCTAAAAGATTAACCTATGTTTTAACTGTAAAATTAGGGGGTCGTCTTATACGCCCGGTCGTCTTATATGCCGGAAAATACGGTATTGATCAGTTGTGCTTTCCTGAGGGCAGGGATTCTCTTGATCAGGAACACAACAGGTACTGGGCCAAGACCTGCTGACCCACTGATTGACAGACATTCTCTAGCCAAACCCAGATAGTACATTTTGAGAAAATGACAAGTCTCTCCTTGACCCAGACTCTAGTCAGGCTCTTCTGAGTTGCTTTTTTCCTTTTTCAATTAGATCTCAACTTCTAGATTTCCACGTCTTTGCACTGTCTTATTTTAGTAAGAATCCTACTAAGTTGGTTTAGCCAGAATCCCCCACCTTCAATATCTGATCACCCTCAATGTCAATCAGGTTCCTCATTTCCCATCACCCCCCAGGTGATGTCTGATCACCCTGGCCTACCTTCAGCAAGAATCTTGTTAGGTTGGTATAGCCAGAATCCTCTCTCACACCAATGTTTCTTTTTAGTAATTTTCCATCACTGATACCCACTCTGCTCTTGGCTATAAATTTCCAGTTTTCCTTGTTGTATTCATAGTTGAGCCTAGTCTACCTCCTCTATTGTAAAACTCCACTGCAGTGGTCCTTAAACCTATCATAATGGTCCTGAATAAAGTCTACCTTACTGTTTTTAACAAATGTCTGAATAATTTTTTCCTTAACAAAGCCTTTAGTGGTGATCAAGGGATAGATATCTCAACCTGGGCTCTCACATCTCTGGCAGATGATCTCTGCTGGTTACTAATAGACTGCAATCTGCAGTCACAGTATTTGAGAAGACTAGAGCAGTTATTTAAAGAATCTGTTAGACCAGAATGGGTATCTTCTGCTGACTAGCAAACGGTGGGAACCGGCAGCCCAAGGTGAGGAGGCAAATGGATAATGGGGATAGGAGTGGGAGTGACTAACCTGTTTAAGTCACTCTACCTGTGGTTTTAGCTTTGAGGCAGGAGTAGAAATGGGGGGAAGGAAGAGAATGCCTTTAATCTGAATTCAGCTCCATTCTACATGTAGTCATTTTTGCAACTATAGACAATGCTGGAACAAGTGGGCGGGGGGCTGCGCAGGGTGTGCTTCCCATGTGGGAGGCCCCCGTCTAGTTACTGCCCAGGGAAGCTTTCTATATGAGAGGTTCCTGGTTCAGCCTCCAGCTCAAGAGGGCGTGCCTCCAATGTGCCCCCCCACCCCCCACCCTGCCCCTGGCCTGATTCCCACCCTATACAGCACCCACCCACCTGTGTGAAACAAAACCATGTTGAAAACTGATGACATACAACTATGGAGACTACTCTGGGCCCTCCCACTTTTGTCTCTGTCAAAAACAATAAAAATAAATCTTTAAAAAAATTAAGAGGACAAATACAATAGTCTTTTCTATTTACCCATATATGCTCTTCATTCATCTCTGAGGATGAGTTTCCTTCCAATTCTTTCTTTTAGCCTGGTGAACTTCTGTTAGCATCTCTTGAAGTGTAATTCTGCTGGTGACATATTCTCTTATTTCTCCTCTATCTGAAAATGTCTTTATTTCATCTTCATTCTTAAAAGATTTTTTCACTAAATATATAATTTTGCATTTGGCTGTGCTTTAACTCTTTAAAGATGTTTTTCTACTATCTTCTGGCTTCTATAGTTTCTGATAAAAAGCCCATCATCACTTGAATTGTTGTTTCCCCATATGCAATATGTAATTTTTACTATCTGCTTTAAAAAACATTTTTTTGGGGTTAGTTTAAGCAGTTAGGCTATGATGTGTCATATTTATCCTGCTTAGTGTTTGATGGGCTTCTTGACTCAATAAATTTACGTCTTGCACAAAATTGGTAAGTTATTTGCCAGTATTTCTTCAAACGTTTTTTCTGCCCCATTCTTTTTCTCTGCTTTTTAAATTCCAATGAGGACCTTTAGAAACTATCACCATGAGGCTTTGCTGTTTTTCTTTTCTTTTTTTTTAAGATTTACTGTTTGAGGGGAAGCCGGGATGTCTCAGTGGGTTAGGCGCTCATTTTGCAGCCTCCAGGGACCAAGGATCGAATCCCGGCCCCGGCCTGTGCAGACCCATATGCTGAACTGGGGACTGCCCCCAGTTCAGTTCTCACTGGGGTAAGACCCCAGCCCACTTCCTGCCCTGTGCAGCCCCACGCCCACCTGTGGAATGAAACTATGTGGAAAAACCAATGATGTGCAACTATGGAGACTGTTCTGGGCACTCCCCCTTCTCTGTGTCTCTGTATCTCTCTCTGTGTCTCTGTCAAAAACAATAAAAATAAATCTTTAAAGATTTACTATTTGAGAGAAGGTGAAAGAAGCAGGAAGGGGGAGAGAGAGGGGAGGGAGAGAGGGGGTGAAAGAGAAAGGGGAGAGCCAAGAGCAGACTCCATAGTTGTACATCATTAGTTGTGACATGGTTCCATTCCACACAGGTGGATATGGGGCCATGAGGGGTGGGAACCGAACTGGGGGCCTCCATGCCATCCTGGCAGTTACCAGTTGCACTGCAGTTCAGCATATGGGTTTGCATGGACGGGGGCCAGGACTTGAACCCCAAACTTCACAATTGAAAAGCAAGTGCTCAACTGCTGAGCTATCTCAGCATCCCCAAGGATTTGCTGTTTTTTGTTTCAATATTTTTTCTTCCTTTTTAGATTGGAAGGTCTATACCGGTCTTCAAATTCACTTATTCTGTTATCATCTCAAAATCTCATCCAGTAATATTTTTATTCCAGATATTCTTTTTTTTTAAAATATATTTATTTATTTATTTATTTATTTTGAGAGAGAGAGAGAGAGAGAGACAGAGACAGAGACAGAGAGAGAACTGAACTGGGGGAGCTCCCAGTTCAGCACATGGTTCCGCACGGGCCGGAGCCAGGATTCGATCCCTGGTCCCCGGCGCTGCAAAGTGAGTGCTTAACCCACTGAGCCATCCCGGCTTCCCCTATTCCAGATATTCTTGAGAGCTTGTTTGGAGATTCTAGCAGGGGAGCACAGCTACTCATATACTCTTGACAGAAGAACAATCCTCTCCTCTATCAGGGAAGGTCGTCCTCTTCCACCAAGCATGCAGCTTCAGGAGGGACACACATGGAACAGTGAGGGAGGAAGGGGGACACCTGCCTAGCCAGCCAGATCAGCTGAATCAATCCGAGCGATCAATGGGGTGACAGATGTCTCAGCCAGATTGCCCTCACATCCTATTCCAGACATTCTTAATACTGATACTGCATATTTCAGTTCCAAAGTTTCCATTTGGTATTAAAAATAATTTCTATTTTTCTATTAAAATTTTTATTATCTTTACATTTATTAAAAATGTTATAGTCACTGCTTTAACATCCTTGTCTCATAATTCTAATATCTGAGTTATTTCACAGTTAGCCTCTTTTGTCTTTTCCCCTAAAAATGGGTCATATTTTCCTGGTTCTTTATATGTCCTATAGTTTTGGACTGTATCCTGGACATTGTGATTATGTTGCTGAGACTCCGGACTCTCTTATACTGTTCTGAAGAGGATTAGGCAGTATTTTTGTTTCAATAGGCAATTAATCCAATTAGGATTCATCCATGATCTGTTTCTCTTGTGACTGACAGTCGATCAAGCTCGGTTTTTAGCCTTAGATGCTAGCTGCTTTGAGTTTGCCTTGCATATGTGTGGCTCAGGGATCAGCCAGAGACATGGGCAGAGTCCATACAGGGAATGTGAAATCCTCCATCTCCTCCTTTCCCCTCCTCAGGACTCTTTTCAGTGGTCATACTTTCCCCAGGCACCATCTCTTAGTTCTTCAGGCTAGAAATGTGGCAGGCCTTTCTATTGTAGTTTTAGCTACCTCACACTGTGCTGAGACTATACCTCAGACCAAAACCGTAAAAACAGGAACCAATCCTGCATTGGTCCCTTTCACCAAGTTTTTACTCCCCTCCAATATCTGCCTACTTCTGTTTATTCTGCAGAACCTTAAGGTTATTTTTGTTTTGTTTTTTTTTGGTATTACAGTGTTCCCTCGCCACTTCGCGCTTCATGGTTTGCGGCTTCAGTGCTTCGCGGGTTTTCCCAAAATATTCATCAAAAAATACAACCATGTCGGCAGACACATTGCGGAAAGGAGCGTTGTTTCATGTGGATGCGCGAGAGAGAAGGATCCCTGCATGTCAAACAAAGAGATGAGTTGACTCAAGAGTACATACCACGGGCTCTCATAAAGGCGCGTGATTGGTTTCCGGTGCGACATCGACCAATGAGAGTACGAGTGGATTTATCCCTGTGAGTTGATTGTCTGCGCATCATCGCAGCCTCACCTAGCATCTTCTCTTGTTGTATCTCGCCAGTCTTGTCCATGATGTTGACTGTCTCGCATACTGTATTTTACAGTATCCTACTTCGTGGTTTTTCAGCTTTCGCAGAAGGTTCTGGTCCCCATTAACCGCGAAAAACGAGGGATCACTGTATACCCACTGTTAATAGTTAATTGTCAGAGGGGTGGCCTGTGAGGAGCTCCCTCCACTATACCAGAAATTATTATTCTTTTTTTTCCTTTTTTAAATTATTTTATTTTTGTTCTTTTTGTCTCTTTTTATATATACCAGAAATTAAACCAGTACTATTCCACCTTTAAAAAATAGGTCAAATCCAAGCCACCATCCTCTCATCTGAGTTACTGCAGTGGCTTCCTATCTAGTTTCCGTATTTATCCCTAAGTGACCAGGGGTGAGATGGCTAACTGTAATGTCATGTTATGCCTTGGCTTCACCTCATTAATTTGGAAGTCCTTTTGAGATCCAAGAAGGTGTGAATAGTAGAAAAGGGGTCTCTCCCATGGAAGATAGCCCCATGGTATATTCACCTTCTCAATGTAAGGCCTACTTTGACCACCTTATTCAAAACCACAAATTCCCTTCATTCTTTACTTTTGATATTCTATAACATTTCCTCTGATACCCTTCAATTCTCCACATTCCTCTACAGGCAAAGGAGTTTTGTGAACTATGTCAGAAGCATCAATTATTCTATTCCACTTTGCAATTGTGAGTTATGGGCTAGTAGACAGAGCGGAAGGCAAATTTCTTATAAAAGAAAGAACTTCTTAAAGAACCTGATCTTTTAGTGTTTTTATCCAGATTCTGTAGGATACTGTATAAAATATTTTCTCAAAGCTAACATCTAGACTCAGAACATAATGAGGTAGTATACACAGGAGAGCAATTTCTGACCTTATTCTCAGATGAAACAAAATAAAACAAAACAAAAAAACCCCCATAGATTTAATCACAGGTCAATGTACATATACCATACCTAAAGTGATAGTTTCACTTTGCCTATCTCAGCAATTTTCACTCTAATGTTTCTGAGCAAGATCTGATGCCTTGGGCACATAAGTAGAAGCATGATGTTGTGTGGGCTTGGCCACTGGAAGGAAATGCAGCTGCCCCTTAAAGAATGTGGGGTTTAGGGATACTGACACCCTCTCCTTGGTGCCACAGTCAAAAATCTGTGCATAACTTTGACTCGCAAAAAACTTTAGTCATCCCTCAGCATCCATGGAAGACTGGTTCCAGGACTCTCCTCCCCACCCACATTGATACACAAATCTGTGAATGCTAAAGTCCATTATGTATTATAAAAATGGCATAGAATAATGCATATAGTCAGCCCTCCACATCTACAGATTCCCAACCATGGATTGAAAATACTGTTTTGTTCCATGGTTGGTTGAGTCCACAGATGTGAAACCCAGGGATCTGGAGGGTCAACTGTACATTTATTGAAGAAAAATCCACGTATATGTGGACCCATGAAATTCAAATCCATGTTGATCAAGGGTCAACTGCCACCAGAGCCAAGGTTTCAGACCCTCTTATTCCTGCTAGGTAGGACTCAGCAAATCTTTGGGAGAACGCTAGGGAATGAGCTGGAGTCTATGCCCCAGCCCAAGTTAAGACAGGTGAGACCACACCATGGGCCCTACATGGAAGGACTGACCTGAAGGTCCCTCACTGGCTGCCTGAGTTCCTGCAGGTAAGCTTCAGTTGCACTGGAAGACATGACCTCTTTTGTAAAGGGAAGCAAAACTGTTTGAGTTAATAAACAAAGTTCTCACCCATTATTTTAAAGAAAAATTTCTTTCCAGGGGCACCTGAGACTTTTCACAGAGGCAGATTATCTCACTTGGGTAGAATGCTTGACTCTCAGGCAGAGGTCTCTGCTCTTCAATTACAAAAGCAGCTGATTTTCAAGGAAAGGTTTATTCTACACAAGGGTATTCTGAATGCTGAGTAAACTCCAGGAGAATAAAAACTGAGGCTTGTTAGCTTGCTTTGCACAGCATCTGTGAAAAGATGGCTAATATGAGTGTTCTCATGTGCTAATCAAGAGCAGTTAAGTTTTTGAGAGCAACTTTACATTCCCAAAGCCTAGCAGAAAAAACCTGCACAGCAAAGACTCCTTAGGGAAAGCCAGTTGAGTGGTGAAATCAATCACTGGCACCCTGAGGCTTTAGAGCACTCTGCTAAATTTGTAGAGGGCCAGTGAGAGAACCGGGCATATTAACAGACACACCAGTGCCATAGAAAAAATAAATTAGTTACACAATAATATTCCTCCTGTGAATAAGGAAATTCACATAATAGAAAAGAGAAGTGTATCCATAAAGAACCAAACACAAGTAACACAAAATCTATTCTAAAAGATTATTTGTACTATTTTGAGGAGATAATTATGTGTAATTGTTAAATAGATTAAGATAATGGTTAACAATCATAATAGATGTGTATATAGAAAAATATTTTTAATTAAAAATTTATTACAGTAAAAGACATATTGCCATTAATCCTCTTCAAAATACTCCCCCTGCTTTGAGCACATCATTCTTGCCACAGAACAATATTTTTTTAATAAAGGCAGTAAGTTCCTTATAGAAGGGGAATCCATGACACTATAATAGAAGACATTTTTTAGAGTGACCATTAAGAAGCTCTGCTGTCCTCTCAGCCCATCGTCACTGAAAGGCAGAGCAGATGCTTGCTCCGTGCTGCCAAGCGGGCCATCTCAAGTAGGCAGAAGTGCAAATGGAAAGTTTTGAGCATTTTTTTTTTTCATATAGCAAAGCCGGTGGAGCAAGTTCTACTTTATCTGTTTCATATATTAAACTTTCTCATAAAATGTAGCTTAAAGAAAGAATTCTTCCATACACAAAATAAGTCCAAATAAAGTTTACAAACCTCTGCTCTAGGAGAAAAACAAGAGCAGCCAAAATTTACATGCATGCAACATGGCCTGCACTTCTGTCTGTGTGCAACAGCTGCAGCTGCCCTTGCTGCCACGACTACCTTCTCTGCCACAGTCTTCCTACAAGCTCATACCAGAAGCCACTGCTGACAGACAGACCTACATGCCCTCATTAATCAGTACACCATTTTTTTTTTACTATACCAAAGTGAAGCCCAGTGCTTTAAGTTTTGGGGTGGGAGGAGGAGGAGTCAAGATCAGAGGCTGTGGAACATGCAAAACTGATTTTTCTTCGTATTCCATTATAACTTCCATTTTAAATCTTCCCACATGTAACATGCAATTAGAAAAGAAACAGCTGTTTTCAAATTTTAAGTAAATAAGCAAACAAAAAACATTAAGTAATCATAATACAAGAAGTTACCAAGCAACATAAAAGTATTCCAAGATTTATTTTCTCTCTGCCATATGGAGAGGATGACTACAGAGAAATGTTTGGACTCCCTAAAATTCCAGGCTGGCTACAAAGGGCATCTCTCCCCATTGCAGCCTTCCTGGCCTCCAGAGGAAGAGAAACCTAAGGTATCTCTTCTCCTCTCTCCCTTTCGAGAGAAAAGCACTGCTACAGTTGCTCATGCTTGAGGGCCATGTGTGTCTGCCAAGATTCACATCAGCCCCTCTCTGTGGCCTCTCCTCCAACCCAAGGCAAAGAGGAATGGCAGAATCAGGCCCACCTTCCCTTCTACTCAGAAGATGCTCTCTACTTCCATAGGGCACTGAGGGCCAGGGCTGCCCTCAGACAGAACACCATTAGCCTATTTGCCCATGAACCCTTGCCCCCACATGCAGCAAGACAGAGCCTGAGGCTTCCTGCATTCTAGAGCTGGGCCTCTGCTGAAGTTGCTTTGTTCCATGTTTCTCTTATTCATTTTCTCTGGCACTGAGGAGATGCATCCTTTTCTCTCACTGAGGTGGTGACAGCCAAGACTGGGATTTGAGCTTCCATGTGGAAATTGGCACAGGATAAAAAAAGAGGCCACATATTCTACTTCAGGGTACACTGGGATTTGAGGCAAAACTCCCAGCTAAAAAAGAGATTACTCTATTTTGTTTTGCCTCCTGTGTACCTCTATCTTCTCTAAAGGCCAGAGATGCCTGTGACCTTGGCCATACCATCCTAGCCCAGAGTCTCAACCTCACCAGAGCTTCTAGTAACTTTTACCTGATCTGCTTGCCTTCTCGCATATCATATAAGGAAAAGAAGACGTCGGTATCTTCCCCAATGGTGTTGTAGGTGAAACTCTTCAGGCTGAGGAAGAAGTGATGCGGCACTGGCATCCGACAGGTTTCCCCATGACGTGGGCGCATTGTATCTACCTAATGAGGAAGGAAAGAAACAGTGATTTCTCTAGTTATTCATGACAGTGATCATGAGATGAAAACAAATAACTAATGCGCTTCGTGCTGTTGTAGGGCCCATTTAAGAGAGACTGCAGGTGTTCTCTCTGCTAGGAGTACAGGGTGCTCCATCTATATGCCTGCTTTGAGGTGGACAAATACGCAGCTGGGAGAAGTTAATAAGAGTGAAGGAGATATTGGAACAGTAATTCCAACTTAATGAGTGAACTCAAAATCTGCACCAGGTCACAAACATCTAAATTATTTAGGAAACCAATTTCAAAGTCATTTCTTAGAAGTACTGGCATGGCCCTGATGCACTTGACTCACATTGTTAGATGGCAATAGTTACTATCTAAATAACATTTTTCTTTTCCTCCAGACTGATTCATTTTAGTCTCCTAGTCTCCTTTCTTTCAGTTGTGCTTATGTAAATTTGCACAGAGGAGTAGAAATTGGTCAAATTTGCTTAAAGGTCAGGGCTCCTTAGACGAAAGGCACCACACAAATGACAATAGTGTCTGTCATTTCCCAGTGCATTCCTATGTTGTGATCTGTAAAAAGAACGAGTCAAGGGCAAAGACTGAGAGGCCTGGTAAAGATTCTTACCTGGGATGTGCTTTGCTGTACACTCTGTCGGCTAGATAAATGCTATGGAAAGAAAGAAAAATTCAGTCAACTTGGAAGGAAATGAACTTTTTGCCAGCATTTTCTATATGCTTGGTATTCTGCTATGTCTTTTATATATAGGATCTCTTCTAATTCTGATAACCTTATTAGATAAAAGTTATTCATGTTTGATAGAGGCAACTAAGGCTTAGTACAAGGAAGGTGAAGGTCACACAGCAAGGTTGTGGCAAAATCTGGACTAAAACCCACACCTCTCAGGCTCCGACGACCAGCCAATTCAGAGGTGGTGCATTTGCTACTGGATTCTGCGTGGGCACTGCCCTCTCTACACATTGTATGTACCATGTCCTGAGTTGTGTAATCCAGCCTTTTCAGGCTCCACATTGGAGGAGGGGTAGCCTTTAACCAAAAGGGGCTCCTTCCCAAACACCTCTGCATGCTGCCCCTTAACCACTGACTGAAATTAGAAGCAGCAGATTCCAATCCCAGCCACACAAATGGGTTGTGAAACTTTAGACAAATAGCTTACTCTCTCCAAGAGATATTTTCCTCAACTATAAAAGTGAGATAAAGCTTATATTGTCTTCCTAACAGGGTTATTATGAGGCTCAGATTTCATAATGGGAAGCAGCATGCATAGTAGTAAGGGACCTAAGTGCAGAAGTCAGGACACCTGGTTTTAAACCTTGACTCACTCGTGTTTCCTCATCTGTACAGTGAGGATAACGTGTGCTGAACTCAACTTCACAGAGTTCTTGTTTAGATTAACCTAACACAGTACTTATCATTTGTAAGTGGCTGACCACTGTCACCTATAACTAATATTCTTATTATTACTGGTATTCTTCTTTGCAATTAGTTATTATAGAAAAGTCAGTCACATTTAGAAGTATACCCTGACAGAAAGAATGGTGGGTTCACAAACATTTGGTCCCTGGTAAACTCAACAATGAGAGTTTCTATCCTGCTGCCTTTTGAGCCTTAGGGGTGTTAGATCACTCATTTTGTGAACTGCTCCAAAAATTCTTAAAAATGTCTACCAATCTTAAACATAAATATTCAATTATAACTATACACAAACGTTTACAGCTAATTTCAGCATAACACATCCACGCTGACAATAACAAATGTCATTCTAGATATCACAGGCATTGAATTTGGGGAGAACGTTTCAACCTAGACTGACAGCACACCACATGGGTGGCCAGAGGAAGGCACAGGAACTGCTAGAATGTCTTCCATGGCACTGTAAGGAAAAGCCAGTGCCTTCCTGTCACACAGCCTTCAGCTGGCTGACTGATTATTCCCTCTCCAGAGCCATCATCACCTGTAGTACAGCCATAATTATTAATATTATGTTTCTGAATTTGTTACCTAACTCTAGACTTTGTCCTTCCTGGGAGTAAAGCACCTGTCTTAATCATCTTCATATCCTAAGTACTTCATAATGTATATCAAAAATATAAATTTATGGGAAGCTGGGATGGCTCAGTGGGTTGAGTGCTCGCTTTGCAGTCCCGGAGACCAGGGATTGAGTCCCGGCTCTGGCCCAGGCGGACCCATGTGCTGGGCTGGGGTGTGCCCCCAGTTCAGTTCTTAAAAAAAAAAAATAAAAAAAAAAAATAAAAATAAAAATATATATATATATATATATATAAATTTAAAAATGTATGGACTACTGATTCTGATGAATTCCACACTCCCCCCTTTAGAAAAGTAATTTGTAGTCCTTTGAAGTCTCTGGTCCATTTAGTCTATGAAAATCTACCAATATGGCAGGCGCACAGGGGACTGTGTAACTATTCAACTGAATAACACAATTAATTGCCTTCTGTATATGCTGAGAATTATCCTTGGTATTGTGGGTCTTACAAGGAAATATAACACATATCTATCTACCTACTTAGGATCACCAATGATGCATGCTTGAGTTTTAGTAAATAATCGAATCAACTATTTAAATCTGGAATTGGAAGTATTATATACAATGAACTACTAAAAATTAATTAGCACTGGAAATAACAGACTAGCATAGGTCCCAAAACATGCTAATGTGAAAAGATAATAATGTAGCAGTGATCTTCTCAAAATTTAGAAGCTCTAATACAATGTAATATTCAAGTGCTCACATTTCCCAAAGAGGCATGGCTAGTTAGGATTAATACAAATACTTTGTCACTGACTGTCCAGTTTAGGCAGCATCAATTCGCTGTTAAAAGTGGGTTTAGACTTGTTTTGATGTAGAACTGAGGAGCACTAAGGGCTTCCTTTGGTTCTTGACACATAGAAAATTTATCTCTGAATTTAGAGATTTTTTTTTTTTAAGATTTTTTTTTATTGTTTCTGACACAGAGAGAGAGAGACACAGAGACAGAGAGAAGGGGAATGGCCCAGAGCAGTCTCCATAGTTGCACATCATTCGCTTTTCCACATAGTTTCATTCCACAGGTGGGCGCGGAGCTACACAGGGCAGGAACTGGGCCAGGGTCTCACCCCGGTGAGAAATGAACTGGGGGCACTCCCCAGTTCAGCATATGTGTCTGCAGGGGCCAAGGCCGGGATTCGATCCTCAGTCCTTGGGGCTGCAAAGTGAGCGCTTAACACACTGAGCCATCCCGCTTCCCAAGAGATTTTTTTATATCAATCATTATCATTCAGCATTAATGTAGAGGCTTAAATTTTTTAATAAAAAACAAAATGTTCTAAATGCAAACTTAAGGTATAATCCTATTTATAAAGGTTTCTTGAAAAATATGTGGCAAGGAGTATTATTATAATCAGAAAGCATCATATAAAGTCTTTGTAATCTCTGGTAACTGATTTAATTGTTAATACAAAAAGGTACTAAAGGTTATTCCTTTGAACCTTCTTGATAAATTTAAGACTTCACCAAAACATTTACTGTGCATTTACTGTATGCAATTTGACATTAAAAATATATGGTTTTCAACAAGTTTACAGACTCTCAAAAACAGTTTTTCTTCATCAAATCTAATTCCTTGTCAAAAAGCAAATACATGGAATAAAAAGATGAAAGATCAGCATAAAATGAAATAAAATAAAAAGAGACTGTACCCTACACTTTTCTGAGAAACATTTTAAACTAACATTTAAATTTAGCAAAAGTAGCATAAGCATACAGTATTCAAAGTTAAACAGTACTGAAAAGCTTGCAATAAGATTAGTAGTCCTCTGTTCACACTGTCCTGTTCCCCAAAGATAAGTACTTCCAACTCTTTACTATGTTTTTCCTTAGAACTTATCAAATATTTCTAAATGTCATATTTATAGTGCTCTTTATCCAATTTTAGATTTGTCCACAGGCCTCTTATGGAAGCTAAGGGTTTTCACATTTGTTTACATCTATTTCACTTTAGCTATATTCTTAATATCTCATAAGTTTTGGTTAAAACTTGTTCATACTACTTTAACATTTAAATGTCATCCTGGGACTTCCCTCTGAAGTTAACTCTAGAATTCTTTGCACCTCTTGAGTCAGAATTCCTTTCCTGGATGGCACAGAATTACATCGTTTGGTTTACTCCCTCATTTTAAAGAAATAATTTATTCTTCAGTAGTTTCCTGAAAGGGGGTTAAAGAGATTTTTGTTTTGAGACCTTAAGTGATCAAAATTTTCTTCAGGCTACTTTCCCACTTGATTGATAATGTGGCTCAGTAAATATAAAATTATAGATTGAATTTTTTCCCTTAGAATTTTAAAGGCAATACTTCATTATTGCTAAATTTCAATGTTGCTATTAGGAAGACAAATGTTATTCTTACAACAAATCCTTAGACCTAGTTTTCTCTCAGGAAACTCTCTCGACTTTAGTGAGCTGAAATTTCACAACTAAGTGCTAAATACTTGTTGGATTCTTTCAATTTGGAGACTCATAGAAATGTTCTGGAAAAACTTCCTTTTTCAGCTTTACTGAGATATAATTATATATAACACCATATAAGTTTAAGGTGTAGTGTCATGAAGTGATACACACATGTTGTGAAATGAGTACCACAATAAGGTTAATATATCCTTCACTTAACATAATTACATTTTTGTTGTTGCTGTTGTGAGAACATTTAAGATCTACTCTTTTAGGAACTTTCAAGTATATAATACACTACTATTAACTACAGTAACCATGCTGTACATTGAGATCTCTAGAATTTGATCTTCTTATAACTGCAGAAGTTTGTACCCTTTCAACATCGCCATTTGAAGTTATTTTTTGTGAGTGGTGACAGAGGGATACAATTTCATTCTTCTGCATGTGACTATCCAGTCTACCCAACATTTACTAAAGACACTAACTATCCTTTCCCCCATTAAATGTTATTGGCTCCCATGTCAACTATTATAATAGTTGATTATACGTGTATAAATCTATTTTGGGGGTCTCAATTCTGTTCCATTGGTCTATATTTCTGGTTTGTTGGGGTTTTTTTATGATAGTACCATACCGTTTGATTACTATAGATCTGTAATATAGTTTGAAATGTGATGCCTCCAGCTTTCTTCATCAAGATTACTTTGGCTATTCAAGGTCTATTATGGTTCTATATGAATTTTAGGATTGTTTTGAATATTTCTGAGGAAAACATCATTGGAATTTTGATAGGGATCAAAGAGCACTGAATCTATAAGTGACTTTGGGTAGTATGAACATTTTAACAATATTAATCTTTCAATTCATGAACATGGGATATCTTTCCATTTATTTGTGTCATCTTTCATTTTTTTGTCAATGCCTTATAATTTTCAGTGTATAGATCTCTCACTTCCTTTTTTATATTTATTCTTAAGTATTTTATTGTTACAATGCTAGTGTATTTTTATTTCTGCAATTGATTTTTGTTTGTTGGTGTTATGTTCTGAAATTTTATTAAATTTGTTAGTTTTAACAATGTTTTTAGTTGAGTCTTCAGGATTTTTTTTTTTTGTATACAAGATTATGTAATCTACAAACAGAAACAGTTTTACATCTCCCTTTCCAATTTGGATGCTTTTGTCTTTCTTACCTAAGTGCTCTGGCTAGGCCTTCCTGTCTAAGTTGAACTGGATCAGTGAGAGTGGGCACCCCTATGTTCTTGATCTTAAAGAAAAAGGTTTCAACTTTTTACTGTTGAATATGATGTTGTTAACTGTGGGTT
This sequence comes from Craseonycteris thonglongyai, assembly GCA_004027555.1. Lineage (NCBI taxonomy): Eukaryota > Metazoa > Chordata > Mammalia > Chiroptera > Craseonycteridae > Craseonycteris > Craseonycteris thonglongyai. Next base: position 14,667 of record PVKE010032295.1, read on the forward strand.
TGTCATACATGGCCTTTATTATGTTGAGGTATGTTTCTTCTATGCCTACTTTGTTGCAAGTTTTTATCATGAAAGGATGTTACATTTTATCACACTTTTTTTGCATCTATTGAGATGATCATGTGATTTCTTTTTATTTATATGCTGTATCACATTTATTAATATGCATATGTTGAACCATATTTGTATCACAGAAATAAATCCTACTTGATTGTGGTGTACGATCCTCTTAATGTGTTATTAAATTTGGTTTCTTAGTAGTTTGCCAAGTATTTCTGCATATATGAAGGCAGGCTGATACTGCCTCTACTATAATGTTTTTTGTTACATTAGACATATCTACATATAAACAGTTCTATGTAGTCATATAGTATCTCCCTCCATCATCCTCGACCTTGCACACACAGATGCTTACATTTTTTACCCAGTGCACACTAAAATGAAAAAGTGCACAGATCAAAATGTTTTTGAAGGTCAATATGACCTTCTCCACTGAGGCCTGAGTTTCAAATTGTTTCAGCTGAGGTGAGGATCCCTGGCTTAGGGCAGTATTCCATAGACTGCCTTTTGTTCTCAGGGTCATCATAATGGACCCAAGTGTCATTACCTTAATGACTTTCTTTAAGAACTCCTCACCTTCTTTTACAAAGCATTCCAGAAGTTCCCTGAGAAATGTGAACTCTTTCAAAGAGCTTTCATATTTGATCAGCCAGCATGCACAGTACTCATCTGGCACAAACTCTGCACAATCCAAGAACCCTAATAATGTATCCTATTCTCTCCTTAGACATTTCTAATTTACCAGCAATTTCTTTTTGTTTGATGCAAAGATTTCCACAGATCAATTCTTCAATATGATCTTGATGAAGCTGATCACTTGCAGTTGTAGGCATTCCACTTTATGGTTTGTCACTCAAATCTGCTTGCCCCATTTCTCCATCTTTGAATTGCCTTCCCTAGCATCTTACTGTACTCACATCAACACTCTTATTACCATAAATGGCTTGCATTTGTCTGTGAATTTAAATTGGAGGAACTTTTCCCACTGTTTAAGAATTCAGTAACAGCACACTGTTTGAACCGGATGTCTGAACACTCTTCCATTTTGACGTGCACTGTATGTGCAAGGTAAAGAATGATAAGAGGGGAGATACCATGTGACTACACAGAACCAATCATATTCAGATGTCTAATTAACAAAAAATATTAGTGAAGACAAAATTTATCAGCCTACACTTTTATATATATTCATTAGAGACATTCGCCTGAAGTTTTCTTGTAGAGTCCTTATCAGGCTAGGGTAATGCTGTCCTGTAAAATAAGACTGGGAGTGTTCCTTCCTTTCCAGTTATTTTGCAAGAGTTTGAGAAGGTCTGGCATTTATTCTTAACATTTTTTAAAATATTTATTTTATTGTTTTTGACATACAGAGACAGAGAGAAAGGGGTGAGCCCAGAGCAGTCTCCATAGCTGTACGTCATCAGTTTTTATCATGGTTTCACTCCACACAGGTGGGCAGGGGCTGCGCAGGTCAGGAACTGGGCTGGAGCCTCCAATATGGGAGGCATGCCCCCTTGAGCCAGGGGCAAAATGGCAGTGGGGGTGGGGGAGAACCAAACTGGGGGGCTCCTGCATGGGAAGCACACCCTAGTTCAGAATATGGGTCCACACGGGCTGGGGCCAGGACTCGAGCCTTGGACCCTGGAGCTGCAAAGTGAGCACTTAACCCACTGAGCCATCCCAGCGTCCCCCATTCTGCTTAAATTTTTGATAGAATTCACTTGTCAAGCCATCTGGTCCTACATTTTTCTTTATTGGAAAATTGATTACTGATTCAATCTCTTCATTTGTTACTATCTGTTCAGTTGTCCACTTTTTTTATGATTTAGTCTTGATAGGTTGTATGTTTCTATCTATCTAGGTTGTCCAATTTTCTGGCATTAATTATTCACAGTAGTCTCTTATGATCATTTGTGTTTCTTTTGTATCAATTATGTCTCCTTTCATTCATAATTTTATTTGAGTCCTTTTTATCTTAGTAAACAGCTAATCAATTCTGTTATCTTTTCAAAAAACAACTGTTTGTTTCAATGATCTTTTCTATTGTTTTTGTCTTCTCTATTTCATTTTTTTTGCTCTGATCTTTGTTATCTCTTTTCTTCTGCTAACTTTGAATCATATGATTCCCTTTTCAAATATCTTCACAGGCCTTCTGCAAAACTTGGAATAAAATGCAAAATTCTTACCAAAAATAGCAACCTCCAAACTACCCTTCTGAGGAGAGTTCTTAGCCTCCAACTCTCATTCTTTTACTTTCCATAATTGGTCACCAAAATTTGTCATTTTTACTTACTAACATTTACGATCTCTATTGCATTTCTTCTCCATTCCAAGTACTACCAAGCTATTGTTTCTTGCCTGAATCACTTCCATGGTCTCCTTCCTCCCTGATTCCAGTCTTCTCTATTTTACACTTTCTACAGACAGAGTCAGCATTGAAAACCCATATATGACCATGTCACTCACTCCCATGGTTCTATCAGACTACTGAATAGAGTTCAATGTGTGCCTTATATGGATGGCTCTTCCTTCCTTCTTGGCCTTAATCTCCCAATCACTAACATTAACTCACATGCCAAAGTTACCAAATATTTTATAGTTTCCTGGAACCACCATTTTCCTCTGCTGTGTGTCATTTTGGAATGTCTTATTTGTCTTCCTGGTGAACCCCTGCCTATCCCAAGACTCACCTTATGTCTTACCACCTCTGGACATTTTCATGAATTTTTCCCAGACCACAGGAAATTAGTCACCCCATCTAAAAGCATCAGCATATATCTTAATTATGACAGCAGCACATATATGGCAACTGTTTGATCTCAGTAGAATAGTTTCTAAACATACGGGACCATGCATGGGCTTCAGGAGCAAGCATCAGAAGAAACTAGCCAGCAAGTCCCTAAATTTGAATGTAAAACTTTGTATGCAAAATCATACTTGCATTGTCCTAAGAACTTTAATCTGATCCTCCATGACCCAGAAAGGATTAGGAACCAATCAATACCCTAGATCAGGGATTCCCAACCCCGTGCCCACGGGCGCCATGGCGCCCGCGCCCCGATTTGTGTGCACCCGCCATTATTTGACTGCATCAGAAGTTCTTCATAAACACTAAGTAAAACTATAATTTATTTTTATACATTTGTTAGAATTTTAAAATATTGTTTGAGTATCTACACAGGTTTATTATATTCGTTGGTATGTTTGCGATGTCGTATGTATAAGTTTTTCCCTAGCTTTTGCCTTTGTACATGTCGCGTCTTGTTTAGCCGCTGCACTCTTTAAACTCTCCTCCACCCAATTGGGAGACGCGAAGTTGCCATTTTGATTTGCGGTTGCTGGACTGATCGGGTCGTGAAGGTTAGCTAGGATCACAGTGTTTTGATATATTCGATTTTAAATGAACTAAAAGCGAGGTAGGTAATCTATTATTATGGTGGCAATTTGATATGATATTGTAGTTCTATAACTATTTTTATTTTTATTTTTTTAGTCCTAAAATGAGTGGACCAAGAGAAAACGAACCTATAATTTTAACACAGACTGGGAGGAATCATATTGTTTCATTCATTTAAAAGGTAAATGCGTTTGCCTGTTGTGTGGCAGTAGTATTGCAGTGCCGAAAAAACATCATGTTGAACGTCACTTTCAGACAAGTCATACCACTTTTGATACGAATTATCCACTTAAATCTGAAGAAAGAAAAAAATAAATCAACTAAAATGAAGTTTAACTACTCAACAGACTGTTTTCACTAGACATGTGGAAAAATCTAAAAAGGCAACCATTGCTTCTTTCAAAATTTCTCACATGCTCGCAAAGAAGAAAAAA
>PVKE010032296.1:0-18556 GCA_004027555.1 Craseonycteris thonglongyai
CATAGATTAGTATATATAATATATAATATATATATATCTTATTCCTCATTATACTAATGTAATACATAGATTAGTGTAATGAGAAATAAGACTTGGTCTTTGACCTTGAAGAGTTAGTGATCCAATGTGGCAGAAGATTTGTATGTAAACAAATAAATACAAACCCGTAAGTGCTATTTCAGAGGGAAAAAAAGTGCTGTGGGTACAAAAAGGACAGAACAAACAACTCAGCATGGGAATTTGGGGAACACTTCACCTTGGTTTCACCACTCATTTATATCTAAGTAGCTGAACTGTTACTACAGATAACCACAAAGCAATTGCTTGCATAATATGTCATTTTCAATAGGGGCCCAGTGCAACATTTTAAACTGTTGTTTAGATCAAGACTTTGTCTCCTGACAGCTGTATGCCCAAACTATCCATTTAGCTTTTGGCATATAGCAAATCAAGGTTTTGCTTTAAACTTACTAAGATTTAGGCATATGTGTCAAGAGGTGTGTATTCTTTGACTTGGACAAACATTAAATAACTGAAGATAAATATTCTTGGGAAGGGGGGAGATTTATTTAGGCGGGGTGAGGGGTGGGGGAGAGGAACAGGAACAACTTCCTGTCAAATTGATTCAATATGATGGTCAGACATAAGTCCTCAACAAGTGCTGGTTATTTAGTATAAAAATCACTGATTTACTCAATAATCAAATGCATATTGCAGGCCAACAATGATTAGGAATTACTGAAATTTTATATTTTTATGCTCATGAAAACATAAGTCAGACACCAGGGGTGTGAGTCTAGAGAATCTGATTTGACTACTGTCTGAACAGCATATATCGTAATCACTGATGTCAGTGTATATTTTTTGAACATTTGGAGAGGCCCTAACGATAATAAATTAAAGAACATGTCAGCTAAATATTCTAAGCAACAGTGTAGAACTAGAGTGTGATTTGAATATTAGCTGTGGAAAGCATGTGGGTTTCCGTAAAACAGGGGCTTTTGAATCAGAGGGACCTGCCACAAGCTTAGCATCTCTGATCCTTAATTTCTTCTTCTGTTGTAAAGATGAGGTATTGTAATGTTTAAATAAGATAATATATGTTAAATGCCTGGGTCAGAGTAAGTGCAGTAGTTCCTACTATCTGAGGAAGATATGTTCCAAGATCTGTCCTCCATGGATACCCAAAACTACATGTACTCTGAAACACTGTATATATAATATATACATATATATATATATATATATATATATATATATATATATATATATTCTCATATGTATACCATGATTTTCCTATACATACATACTTATGATAAAGTTGAATTTATAAATTAGGCACAGTGAAACATTAACAAAAATAACTAATAATAAAATAGAACAGTTATAACAATGTACCATAATGAGAGTTATGTAAATGTATTCTTTCTCTGATAAACAGTCTGATGACTGAGGCAGCTATTAAATTATAACTAGGGGGTTGTGTATACCTTGTGGATGTGCTGGGGCAAAGGGCTGATTCACGTCTTGGGTGGGTTGAGTGGGATAGAGCTGGATGGTCTGAGATTTCATTATGCTGCTCAGAACAGCACACAGTTTAACAATTATGAATGGTTTCTTTGTAGAATTTTTAATTTAATATTTTTGGACTGCAGTTGACGGTGGGTAACTGAAATCACAGAAAGCAAAAAACACAGATAAAAGGAAACGGCTGAACTCGCGGTTATCCATCTCTTTCCCTTTCCATCCCCTGAAAATACCTTCCAAGAAAATGAACAATTGCAAGTGATCATATGAAATAGGATCAGCTCCATCAGTGAATGAAAATAGCACTTTTACTTGAGTGTTCAGAAAGCTGAATATCAATACTCACATATAATGATTACATTGGTAATGGACCATACTGTCATTTACATAAAGGCATGGGAGTAAAAATGCCTTGTGTACACATAGAAAACTTTGAGAGGCTTTATTATGCATCAGAAAGACAATGGGCAATGTCGTGTGTAGACTTAAAATTTTAATTCTAGTACCACTGCAAACTAAGCTGTATGACTTCGTAGCAGTAATTATTTAACTTTTCTAAGGCTCTATCATTCATTTAAAATTGGAGATTAAATATTCCAAGTCCATGGGGCTTTTGTAAGGATTAAATAAGATAATATGTATTAAGTGTTGGATATAGTCATGGTGTTGCTGTCCGTCAGTAAATGAGCAAAGACTCTTGTCGAACCTCCAAGAATTTCACACCTGCCTTCACCTTTTGGCCTCCCAGTCCATCCCTGATCTCTCCAATTGTTTGGATCCTTCTTTGTGTTATAAATTTTTAAAAGAATTTCTCAAACGGCGCCAACCTACTTCACAATCGGCTGCAAGCCGTTCCACTAGATTGTATTATATTCCGGTTTATCAGGCAGTGTGCAATATTGTTGTTAATAATATAGAAACAGAGTCTCAGAACATAAACCTTTATGGGATTGCAGATTGCTAACGCAGGAAGGGGCCTGAGAGGTAAATACTCTCCTTGCCTCATTTTATAGATGAGGAGACTGGACTGACTGAATTCCGCTTTTCCTGGGACTTAATACATCATCCAGGCAAGTCAGTGGCCATCGACAAGGGACAGCTGACATCAGCTCATGGTCCATTTGGAATCACCTTCGGCCTCTAAGGTAATAACACTTACTGTTTTCTTGGATTATTGATTACTTTAATGTGATAAGAGTTTCCTAAAATTCGTGACTTCAGATACACCTGCATTTGAATATTTGCATTTAGCTGTGTGACCTTGACTACACTCCTCTACTTACTGACCCTTGTTGCAAAATGGGAACAATGATTACTGTTATCAACTGGCACCTGTAGTGTTCACTCCAGTATCAATGAACTTAATCATTTCTTCTTTAGTTCTAATATGTAGTAACTTCTTTGATATCAGAGGCTACGCTTACTTGTTGTCGATATCCCAGACAACTTCATAAATGTGGTACATTCAATCGCTTTTATTTATTTATTTATTTAATTGTTGTTTTTTTTTAAATATATTTTTATTTATTTTGACAGAGAGAGAGAGAGAGAGAGAGAGAGAGAGACAGAGACAGAGACAGAGAGAGAACTGAACTGGGGGAGCTCCCAGTTCAGCATATGGGTCCGCACGGGCCGGGGCTGGGATTCGATCCTCGGTCCCCAGCGCTGTAAAGTGAGCGCTTAACCCACTGAGCCATCCCGGCTTCCCCAATTTTATTGTTTTTGACACAGAGAGAGAAAGAGAGAGAGAGAGACAGAGACAGAGAGAGAACTGAACTGGGGGTACTCCCGAGTGTAGCACGTGGGTCCACACTGGCCGGGGCTGGGATTCGATTCTGCGTCCCCGGCGCTGCAAAGTGAGCACTTAACCCACTGAGCCATCACGGCTTCACCTAAACTTTTTTTTAAAAGTTGACAGGTTAAATATTTTTAAAAAATTTGGGGGGATGCTGGGATAACTCAACAGGATGAACACTTGCCTTGCAACCATGAGGTCTGGGTATCTAATCCCAGCCCCATATGCTGAACGGCGGTGCAACTGGTAACCACCGGGATGGCTCAGTGGCAAAGATTCTCACCTCCCATGCAGGAGGCCCCCAATTCAATTCCCTCCTTACATGGCCTCACGTCCACCTGCATGGAATAAAACTGTCACAACTAATGATGTACAAAGATAGAGACTGGGGAAGCCGGGATGGATCAGTGGGTTGAGCACTCACTTTGCAGCCCCGGGGACCGAGGATCGAATCCCGACCCCGGCACATGTGGACCCACATGCTGAACTGGGGAGTGCCCCAAGTTCGGTTCTCACCGGGGTGAGACCCCGGCCCAGTTCCTGCCCTGTGCAGCCATGCCCACCTGTGGAATGAAACTATGTGGAAAAACCAATGATGTACAACTATGGAGACTGTTCTGGGCCTTCCCCCTTCTCTGTGTCTCTGTCTCTGTATCTCTTTCTGTAAAAAAAAATAAAATAAAATAAAAATAAATCTTTACAAAAGATAGAGAGTGCTCTGGTCCCTCCCTCCCTCTCTTTCTCTCTCTATCACCTTCTCTCAAACAATAAAATAAACCTTAAGAAAAAAAGGATGACAAAATTTTGGTAACTGGTTGCCACAATGACCACTGAATAACAGCTAGCATGTGTGATGTATTCGTATCTTGCCAAAAGCTCTATTTGTTGCCCTGCACATTCATTAACTCTTTTATTTTTCATATAAATCTCTGAAGTAGCTACTATTATCACAAATATTTTACAGATAAAGAAACTGACTCACAGACATTAAATAATTAGCCAAAATTTCACAGATGCCATAAGTGGAAATATGAGAATTTGAACTCGGGCAGACTTGAGTGCCACTGGACTAAATGAATGTTTTACTCATAAGACTCTGTGTTGAAGGACAGAATAAAATGAGCTGGAGGCATCGTCTTTAGTGTTGTTGTTGGTGGTGTTTCTCATTTTTCCTTATGTTTTGATCCCTGTTTTGTTTGCCACTTTATTGGAAGGCCGTGTAAATAGGTCGCCATCATATGACCCCTGAGTAATGTTCAAAGGAAAAGTATCTGCCCAAATTAGCTAGATCCCATAATGTTTTCCTCAAAGTTCTACCTGCCCTGTCAGCAGCAGAATCAGCAGCTGTAAGCAAGAGTGTCAGTGAAGAGGCTTGATTAAATATAAATATGTCTATGGAGTCAGTCATATTTAAGGCAAACTTTTTAGGTCACTGCAGTTGGGAATAGAAAACGATTTTGGATTTGGAGTCTGAGATTAATTTCTAAATAAATGAAGCTGAAAAATAGAGTATATGGCACCTATGAGTACCCTGAATCCAGTGACTGAGAGAAAATATATTAAGAACAGTTTAAAAACTTACTGTGTGAAATATGCTGTAATATCATTTGTGTATATTCCCTTATTAAAAAAAAAAATACTACCTAAGAAGATTGTAAGTAAAACATGTATAATAACTTCCACTAGTGGCACCACTTAAAAAATAAATTTATTTTTCCATTCACCTAACTCTAACCAGAGAGGAAAATTAATAGTATAAATACTAAGTGTGTTAAACTCATTGGAACTTGGGCTTTAAGTTTTCCATGAACATTTTGGGCTTTAAAGTTAATTTGAGGGGATTTCTGGTTCTGACCAAAATGAAGTAGTCCATTCTTTCTGGGCCCACCTCCTTACAACTGAAAAACAAACAAACAAACAATAAAATAAAATAAAAACCTGGAAATAACACAACAAACAAGCACAGGAAGGTGGAAAGGTGGAAAGAAGGTGGGTTGCCTAGAGGCTATGGAACTTGAGGAAAGACAGTGTTGAGTTCCTTGGTTCCTGTTAGCTCCCACATACTCTAGACAGGACACTGTAGAAGCTGTCAATTCAGAGCATTCAACAGTTGAAAAGAAGCTCTGTCATCCCTAATCAAAAGACTAGAGGACTGATGGCCTAAGAGACCAAAAAACCTTTTTAGCATTGTTGTCTTCCTCTAGCAAACCCTCATAGAAATACTGCTCCCCACTCCCTCTTGGTTTCAGGAGAGCTGACGGCACAGTTAATGTTCCACCCACCCAGCAGTTCTCAGAAAAGGACTGCCTGGCTGTGGCTCCCCCACCTTGTGATGAGCATGCCCAGCAGGAAGCTCATCTTTCATCCCAGCTTCATGCGAGCTGGTGGCACTCAGTTACTCCAGGCAGCCAAGGTAGTGCATGTGGGTCTGAGCCAGGAGCCTGTCTTCTGTCCCCCACACAGTGAAAGTAGATGGAGGGTGAAGTGTCCATGAGACCCAGTGGCTGCCTGAGTCTCCACTTCCCAACCTGGCAACCATGAGACTCCTATGAATGGTGAAAATCAGAGGAACTCGGCACCCTACTTTCTTCCACCCCTGGTGTCAGTAGAACCCAGCGGGGTGCTGAACCCTCACAATCCTACCTGGCATTAATGAGAATGACCCAGGCAGAGCGAGGCAGGGCTGCTCAGTGTTCCACTCCTGGCCACACATGACTCCCCAACTCTGTGTCAGAGGGGTGCAGTGGGGAGCCAAGTCTGTGTGACCTCAATGCAGCAAAATGAGGTGGTGCCCAATGGGGTTGTGAGGACTCTGAAGTCACAACCTTTATTAGCTGCATTTTCTCCCTTTTTCTCATTACCTACTCCTGTACGGATGTTTCCTCCTGCTTCCAAGTAAAATGTTTGTGCTTCAGTCTTTGCTTCAGGGTCAACTTCAAGATAAGATACCATTCAACTGCTATCTACTGAGCATTTTCTAAGTTCAGAATATCTTTGTGGGAGTTGCTGCATTCCTGAAAAACTGTATAAAGCAAATCATTTCTTCTTTCATGGAGTTGGCATTTTGGTGGTAAAGACAGATTCATCACTTTAGAAATAAGTTAGGGGAAGCCGGGATGGCTCAGTGGGTTAGGCGCTCACTTTGCAGCGCCAGGGACAGAGGATCGAATACCGGCCCCGGCCCGTGCGGAACCATATGCTGAACTGGGAGCTCCCCCAGCTCAGTTCTCTCTCTGTATCTCTCTCTCTGTCAAAAATAAATAAACAAATAAAATATTAAAAAAAAAAAAAAAGAAATAAGTTAAAATTGTTTAAGTCAAGTTTGTCCAACCTATAGCCCACAGGCCACATGTGGTCCAGGGCAGCTTTGAACGCGGCCCACACAAATTCGTAAACTTTCTAAAACATTGTGACATTGTTTTTACAATTGTTTTTTATTTTTTATTTTTAGCTCATCAGCTATTGTTAGTGTAGTGTAGTTTGTGTGTGACCCAAGACAGCTCTTCCAATGTGGTTCAAGGAAGCCAAAAGATTGGACACCTCTGGTTTAACTGCTACGAGAAGAAATGAAATGACATAGGAACAATTGAATATTAGTGAATATATCGAGCTTCTGAGATTAATCACAATCCTATCTCATAATTCAGATTAGAATTCAACCTTATAAATAATTTTTCTTTTCTACTCCAACTCTTTATAGAAGGCCTATCTAATAGTAGGTTAAAACAACACACATGTATTCATTTGTTCATCTGCCAAATAAAGGTTTATTAAGAATCTAATGTAAGTCAGGTACTGTATTAAACAATTGACATTATGCATGAAGTATTGAATGAAATAGACTGTAACATCAGACAGATAATGAAGTGTTGACTTAGAGAGAACAATGGAAGAGAAAATCTCCTTGATAGCTAGAGAAAAAGGAGGTTTCAGCATTAGAAAATCACATCCCTTCTTCTTGCCCCCCAAAATGAGGAGGAAAATATCAGGATGCAAAGATAGATTATTCTTTTCTCAATTTTCAGTAGTACAATTGAAAAACTGAAAGCTTCATAGACAAAAAGAATGAAAGCTATAAAAATGTACTTGGCTAGTACATTTCAATATATTTCAGTTCATTATTCTTTGTCTGTTTCATTTAAATAGTTCCTTTAAGTTATGGAGATAGAATTGTGAAGTATTCAATGGAGACTGCAGAAGAAGGGACTATTTCTTCAATGATAGAATTAAAACTGTATCCCCTTGTGCCTTCGCCTATCCCTAGTTCTAAACTTCAGGATTCAGCATCCTGATATTTCTGTTGTGATGAGCAAGTGCCAAGTTAACTGAAAAACCATTGCATTCAACAGAAAGGAGTTAAATCATCCCTTGGAGACTGAGATAGAATAGAGTCTGATATCAGTTTTGTCAAATCAATTCTATTTAAAGAGAGAGATGAAATTCTGTGTGAGAAATCTCTGGAAGCCAGTAGGACCATTCCACACAGACCTCCCCTTCTTGGGTTTTTCATCTATAAAGGTCATCTTTAGGTTATACTAGCATTAAATAAAGACGTTTTTGTTTTTATATCCGAATATATATATATATATATATATATATATATATATATATATATATATATATATATATATATATATTAATGCTGAGATATCCCAAAGATGTCCTTGGTTTTCTGCCATGTTTCCAAATACCTCAAAAATTTCCTGTGTCTATTTTTAACACATTGTCCTCAATTACAATGAACTCATTAATTAAGGAAATTATTGATATTTTTCTTCACTGCTAAAATTTGCTCAGTTTTGTAAGAGCAGGGCCCTGTCTGTCTTGCTCACCCCTGAATATTCAGTTTTCAGAAAAGTGCTTTACACAAAATACTTTACTTCTTGAGCGAAGAATGGGATGCTGAGAAGGCTGTTATTATACCAAATGCATGTCAAACTTGAGCATATTTTAAAATTCTGGTCTCTCTCCCTCCCTCCCCTAACCAGACATTTGGAACCCTTGAATTGGGGTGGGGAGTCATCATTTTCATTTCTAACAGCTCCAAGGTGAAAGACTGCTGGTTTGGGCACAGCCCTTTGGACAGCTGTCATTCACATAATGTTGAATCACGGTCTGGCCCAGCTAAAGAAACCAATGACCAGGATCCAGGTCTGCGCTTACAGAGATGTGACCTCTACAGCCCATTAGAGAGACTGAGCATAGTGAATAGGAATTCTGGTGTCCCCACATGGAAACTGAAACTGTGTATGTGATCACTATCTGTTATGATTCTACTTGGGCCAAGAACAGACTCAAACAACTTAAAGGATTTGGAAATGCCCTGGGTATTGTTACCTTGGACCTGACCTATCTACTGCACACATCTGATTGTGTATTTCTGATGGTAGAGGAAACTTCATCATGGTTTTACATTTCTTTCTTTGCACCAGATTCTGTCTATGTAGATCACAAACTATTGACCAACATTGTTTTTCTCCTACGACTTCCTAGTTAGTCACTGATTTGTTTTTGAGTTTTGGAGGACAGATTTTAAACAAAAGGGGGTTCATAGTCACTGTTCTGTTCTCCGTCATCCACTGAGTAATCACCAAATACCACATGTCAGTTTAAATCTTAGAATATGTACAATGTCTTACTGGTACAGCTGGTTCATCAGCCAACTGTCACCTCTCTTGTAAAGCTCAGGTCATAATGTGCACTTTCAGAGAAATTTAAATTCAACTCGGTGATATACTGAAATGCTTCTGTGGTGATTGATATTTTAGTAACTGTTCAGAATTGAATGAATTTCAAGTTACTTTTACCCACTGCCATGTTGAGGAGTAGCTCAAGTTTTTAGGAAGACTAAAGAGTGTGCTAATTAAGGAAGTTGGAAAAGAGAAGATGATATACATGGTATGGCATATTATGAGAACTATTGCAATTGCTATGATTCTAGTTTTCATTCTTAGGAGGCAAATGTGGGCTGTAATTCTTGCACTTTGATTGTTATAGAATCTCTTCTGTATCCTCACCATAAGTTGGCTAGAACTGGACTATAAATGCTTGCCTGTTTCAAAATCAGGGAGGACAATGGAAGAACCCCTGTTTTTCTTTTTCTTTGGTTTTTCTCACACTAATCTTCAGCTCTTCGACTTCACACTGATTTGGAGTTTTAAAATCTGCCACTGTTCTACATGGGTCTTATAATCATTGTCATTCTTCCTAGTCATCAGATGTTTTTCCTGGCCTTCATAGAACATATTGCCTTCAAAATATCTCCAATATTTCCAACTTTCTAGAGAGAGAGAGAGAGAGAGAGAGAAAAGAAGAAGAAGAAGAAGAAGAAGAAGAAGAAGAAGAAGAAGAAGAAGAAGAAGAAGAAGAAGAAGGGAAGGAAGGAAGGAAGGAAGGAAGGAAGGAAGGAAGGAAGGAAGTTAGTTAGTTAGCCAGTATTGTATTTGATGAATAGATCATTGAGGGAAAATAGATTTGGATTTTTCCTCTGGGTTGGCCCCTTGTTATCACACTATGTTCCTAGAAATCACAACTTTCTTATCCCTTTGATGAAATTGAAGTCTCTATGTATTAAACACTGTTATAAATCACAAATCCACCTCATTTAAAATTTTCCCATGACCCAGAGTTCTGAACCAAGAATGTACAACCCCACCCTCGCTCTCTCATTTACGTTGTATACTGGAAGTGATTGTCCCTTCTTGTTGTCTCCTCTAGCTCATTTTTCTCCAAATTTCCAGACTCCTGGCTATTATAAATCATGTTGGCTCTTTATACAGTCTTCAAAAGTAGGATTTTCCTACATCAATCTTCTCTTCACCTCCTACATTAATCTTCTTTCCTCTTTCTTTTTTGGACATTGACAAATTGTTGCCTTCTTCTATCTCCACCCCCAGTTTCTTTAAATACATACCACCTTCTTCTGATAAATAGAGTAAGAATATCACCAGCTCCAACCCATAGAACTTGAAACAAGTGACCCTGACTTCCTGGCATTTTCATATAAATAGACAGATTAGATTTCTATCTACCTATGTAGTTGAATGTCTCTGAGAAAGGTTGTAGAAAGTAGGTAGAAGGAGAGCAGTGACAATTACATCTGGTATCTTTTAAGAGTCCTTGCTAACCAGCATCATCAGCAATGTAAAGCTCTTAAATGTATTTTCCAGTAAACACTTCTTAGCTAAGGTATATAAGAGTTTTCATGAAGCAAAAGACAGTCAGTGATGCAGAAGAATAAAAGAATAAAAGGCCTTGATTGAAAAAGCACTAGACTAGAGAATATTACATCTTAGATTGATGCACAAAAGAAGTGTTTATTGAATTGGATAACAAATGACAGAATGCTTAGAAAACTATATGGAGATCCAGTTCAGTGTTTCACACCAAAAGTTCCTACTCATCTATGCATGTAGCACAGAGGTTAGCCTTAGACAATAAGGGGCTAAAATATCTTTGTTTCTTTCCCCTTGCTCTCTATAAGCAAAGATACCTGCCTTCCTTTGTCTAATACAATTGTATGATAATTTGAGGGAATGATACAAAGAAGATTGCCCTTTGAGGTAAGGGAACAGGTCTTATTGAACTCTTCAGCTATAGTGCCCAGCAGTGTGTCTGGATTGTAGTAGGTCTGTGATGGGTACTTTCTGGATGATGGAAATCTTGGAGGGGAAATAAAGGCAAAGCCGTGGAAGCACTCTCCAGATCACACCTTCTCTGTTCAAATATTCATGAACTGATGAGGCAGAGAAATTGTTCTGCTCCATTACAAAATCTGTCCCTGCTCTCTCTTCACACATGTAAGCAGCAAGCACTTACTGTCAGATTGTGACCCTGGGGAAATCATTCATTTCCACTTGAACCAGCTGTTTCAAATAACGTGTGCATGTTGCATTTACCAAAGGAAAATTATACCTTTTTTTCTCTTGGATTTATGGAGGCATTTTTATTTGGAAACCATTTACTTGTATCTTTCGGCGGCTGTGATAGATTTCACAGCAAGCTTCTCACTATGAAAGAGGAACCCCTGCAAACTGCTAACCTTCTTCAGAGTCTCTTGTGGTGCCAGGTGAAGGGGAACATGAAGGGAGGTGGAAGCAGGAGCACAGTGTTCTCCTGGAATCAGAAATCATGAGGGACCACTTCTGAGCACGTCTATTGAAAGGCAGCATGTAGGAAGGGAAACAGCACAGGTGTGGAGCACTCAGGGCAGGGTTCAAGTCTTAGATTCAAAAATTTTAATTATTTGGCCTTCCTATTCTACCTCCAGGAGAGTAAATGAGAATAAGACCCACCTCTGTAGGGTGAATCTAATACAATGTTTACAGTACATGAGAGGTGCTCAAAAATTGTAGCTACTATTTTCATCATTCAGAAAAAAAAGCTACCCATTTTAATAAGGAAACAATAGAACTTACCCATCTCTAGAAACATCATGAGGGAACCTTCAGAATGATTTTTTGAGAGGTGATTGCATTGCAAAAACTGAGACAGCAGTACTCCACACTCGATACTCCATATTCTCTTACTAGATTCATCTTATAACAAATAATTTACATTGCTAGGAGACAACTTCTTTGTCTTTGGTGCCTAGAAATAGTCCCAGCTTACAGTAGATATTCAATAAGTATGTGTTTAATAAAGTGCATAGGAGTACAGAAAAAGATGATGATAAACAATAGCTCAATATTCACTTCACAAGAGCTGAGTGAGCACAGACCTTTAGATGCTACAGGATATAAAAATGAATGAAGGAGATGCTGCTTTTGACCTCCAGTGTGATTGGGAAGTCAGGGCATATAGGACATTCTTCCAGAAAGAGTGAGTCATCTTGTGACTGGAACATCAGCTTTGGGAGATTAGAGATTTAACATAAAATATATTTGGAAATGTGGAAAGATATGATATAATAAGAGACTTTGAATTCTCAGAAACCATCAAGATTGTTTGATACAAAGGAAAGGCTGATCAGATGGGAGCAGTTAGGAGGATATTCAAATAGTCTAGGTACTAGTTTTTCAACAATAGCCTACAGGATATGAAGACATGAGTGGTAATGCTCTGAGATGTATATGCTTACTTTGACCAGAGTCATTCTACTATAAAATTGGTTATATAATAAAAAATTAGTCTTGGAAGAAGGAAAGGTGGTAAGCCCTTGACCTAATATGTCAGGGCAAAAATTTGGTGGTTATTAAACAATTACAGCTCAAAATTTTGTGAGTAATTTTAGGGTAAACAGAGATGGAACATCAAAAGATGTTGCTAAAACACCCATGCTGACACAGAGATGAATTTAGTCCAGGTAAAAATGCAAGAGGAAAAATAGCCTTAAGTGAAAAGATGGACAACTCTAGATTTGGAATAAAGTGAAACTAATTAGTATGCAAAGTATAACTGACTTTATAAGTGAAATACTTTAACTCAGACATTTCCCAAAAGTCTACAGAATTCTGCCAAGTTGGGTAGATCAGAAGGTTTTAGAAGTTACAGATGCTTGGGCCTTGGCATTTGAGATTCTAATTCAGTAGATTTGGGATAGAACAGGGAAAGTTGCATTTTTTCTAAAGATGTTGATCTTTTCTGATCAGCAGTCGTTGGACTGACACTGATCTCACCCAATGTCCTGGAAGATCCACCTAAATCTAAGTCTCATATGGGGCTGGGGAATGAATAGTGAAAAAATGATTCAAGGAAGAAAGAATAAATGGAATAGTCACTAATTTTTTTCCTGCTACAGTTTTCTTATTATGCACACTTAATGATACATGGTAAATTCTAGCTCTGAAAAGCTGAAGTTTTGTGTTGGTTAATCTGGCCCTTGCAGGGAGGAAAGAGAAAACCCATTTCTTCATAAAAAAATATCCCTTTCCTTATGCTCGAGCCTGCTGAAACCATCAAGATTACAAATGTCTTCTTGTAAAAGAAATTTAAATGTAAAAATTAAGTACAGTCTTACCATTTTAGCTCTTGGCATAACTTTAAATATCACAGGGTCCAACTATCTCCTCTAAAGAAATGGAAAATGTCAAAGAAATTCTCTGATGTGTCCTCTAAAAGCTGCTGATAGGCCAAGGTAATTTCTTATTTACATGTGTATTCTCCATACCTGTTACATTTCAGGTTCATAGCAAATATGCATCAATTTTATACACTGTGTTGAATTACCCAAGATGTTTAATTTTTCTCTCTTCCTTACACACACGCACGTATATACAAACATGCCCATGTGTACACATGCATACACATATCTCTCTCAGATACATACATGTACACAAACATACACATGCACCCACATGCATATACGTATATTGATCATGGTCTGTGGTTTAGTTCCAGTCAGAATAATGTCAAGATCCAACACCTGCCAAAAAATTGACTTTGTTGGACAGAGCCATCATTTATATTTTCAATAGGCTACTTTAAAAAATTTGAAATTGACAATGATAATTTCTTCACTAATTTACTGTTTTCAGAGAATTTTATTTTATATTTTTAGGTCTTTCTTAATATAGGATGGGATAAAAATTTCAAGTCATAGAATTTCACACAAGGCTGTTTATGAAGTTTTGCTAATGGTTATGTTGAAATTATTCATTAAATAGCTGGTAGGGCAGGAGTTTAGCAATTTTACACCACAAGTGGAATTTAAAGGGAAGAAAGATTTACAAAGAATTTTAAAAGAGTGAAAAAATTTTTCAAAATTTTCTTCAAACTTTGGAGATGTGTGAAGAGTTTGAATGACTGAGAACAATGTGAAAATCCATACCTTTGTAGAGAGATATCCAATTTGCAAAACAGCTTCACAAACATGCTATCATCTAATTCTCACAGCGGTTCCAACAGGTATGGGTTTCTTCCATTTGTAGATGAGAAAATTGAGCCACCAAGGATTAATCAGAAGCATTTGGGCTGAGTTACCTTTCTTGCACTTAGGCAGCTTTTATACTCCCCTTGCTTACATGTAAAAATCAGCGTGATGGGGAAGCCGGGATGGCTCAGTGGGTTGAGCACTCACTTTGCAGCGCCGGGGACCGAGGATTGAATCCCGGCCCCTGCCCGTGCGGAACCACATGCTGAACTGGGAGCTCCCCCAGTTCAGTTCTCTCTCTGTCTCTGTATCTCTCTCTCTCTCTCTCTCTCTGTCAAAATAAATAAAAAAATATATATATATTAAAAAAAAGATTAAAAAAAAAATCAGCTTGGAAGGAAGACAAAAGAGATACTTTGTCACTTCTTGTAGTGTGCAGACC
Source organism: Craseonycteris thonglongyai (assembly GCA_004027555.1). Taxonomy (NCBI): domain Eukaryota; kingdom Metazoa; phylum Chordata; class Mammalia; order Chiroptera; family Craseonycteridae; genus Craseonycteris; species Craseonycteris thonglongyai. The sequence goes on from PVKE010032296.1 coordinate 14,575, forward strand.
AGACAACCCCTGAGAAGAGGCCATGTGATGGTGTTACTGGCAGCACGTTGAGCTTTGCCATAGATAGTGAATCCATGTGGACTAACTCTTCAAGCAATTCTATTTTGCTTCTGAGCTACATTTTATCTTGGCAAAGACAAAGAATAGAGTGTTTGTGTTCCGTCTGCTTTGGCAGCTTTAGATCCATAATAGCCCAACCTAACTAAAGGCCTATTTATTTCTGTCATTGCCATTGCAGAGGGTTGTTCTGTGAAGATAAAAAAAGTAAGATGAGCAGAGCAAATCCCACCTGAAGATGAACAGCTCTGCCTGTTTATTGACATCATCACTGTCTGTTGTGTGCTGGCATGGCATTCATTTCCTGGGGCTTTCAGAAGTGATTGTTTGCTAAGCCAATAGGAGAAAAACCAAAAGAATGTTTACCTGACCTGGGACTTTCATGGCCAAAGCCAAGACTGAAGAGCAGTTATGGATATATTGGTCAAAAACGATGAAGACAAATGTTTGGCATGTCTTAGAATTTTAACACATATTTTATATTCCATTCAGAACATGTAAAATCTTTGACTTTAGTCCTTCATAATCTGGAAGAGGAGGAAGTGAAATGAAGTCTGAGTGGCACATCTAGCAAACTCAATTAATATCAGCTAATGTGAAGTGTTTATTTAAACTAGCACAGTAGAGTGTGATAATCCATGGAATAGAGATAGGGAGGTAGCAATAGTTCTTAGTGTGCTCATCCTGAATCATTTCAGCTCTATGGGTTTGATATAGAAGACCAAAGCAAAAGTATTGTTTTACTGTGAGAAATACCCAGGACAGGATTCTAAAATCTATGAGAAACCTCTCACCCTTCTGAATGTAACTAAATCACACACAGCCCAATACACTGATATTATGCCTCTGACCGAAAGCTTAAACCACGTATTTTATTATTAGCTCTTTATCTGAAGACTTCTCAGATCAAACCAATTCCTAATTGAGAAATAAGCTTAAATCTCATTTATGATAGAAATACTGGCAATGTGTGAAACCTGGGCTTTCAGTGAGACCAGGAAAAGTGTAAATTACAAGAGGTAAAATCCCTCCTCATGTCAAAGTTCTAACCTCAGTACATTCCCTTGTTCTTAAATCTTAACCCACCATCTGGAGACTGATGATGAAAGAGTATATATAATAAGAAACTTTACAAAAATATCAGATAAAGTGGCAGGCATAAAAATGTTAAATAAATTTTAGTAGTTATAATAATTGTCACTATTGTCATCATTATTATCATTACCATCAGCAGCAGCAGCCCCAGTATAGAATCTTTTTTTTTTAAGATTTATTTTATTGTTTTTGACAGAGACAGAGATAGACAGAGACAGATAGAGACAGAGAGAAGGGGAAGGCCCAGAGCAGTCTCCATAGTTGAACTTCATCAGTTTTCGACATGGTTTTGTTCCACACAGGTGGGCGGGGGCCGTGCAGGGTGGGACCTGGACTGGGGGCCTCCCACATGGGAGGCACACCCCCTTGAGCCAGGGGCCTAACTGGGGGGCAAGAACTGAATTGGGGGCCTCCTGCATGGCAAGCACACCCCAGTTCAACACATGAGTCTGCACAGGCCAGGGCTGGGATTCGATTCTCAAACCCCAGGGCTGCAAAACGAGCACTTAACCCGCTAAGCCATCCCGGCTTCCCCCCAGTTTAGAATCTTAAAGGCTATTAGTCTTATCAAATAACCCCTGAGTTATAAATACAGCTTTGATTGTAGTCTCTATTTTCTAGTGACCCAATATGAACCTTGAATCTCTAAGGATGTAAATTAAAGGCACAGTTTCATCAACTGGCTAATCCATTGCAAATGATCTTCTCAAACAAGACCCACACTTCCCCCATGCAAAATATCTATCAAACCATCCATTTGTCTGCCCATCCCCTTCCTGTAATTAACACCAAGTTTTCCTGTGGGACAGGAATGAATGCCACCCACCCAGGTGTTGTGTGAACAAACAGAACAGGTTAAACTACTTTTCTCAAGCAATCCTCTCAACGATAAAGATGGGACTCTGATTCAGACTGAACTAGATACCCTATGACCACTGACCAGTGGGGAGTCCACCTTGAGGACACAGAAACCTGTGCCTTGTAACCCATGTAGGTCCCAGTTGAGGGGAGGGAAGCATGGTTCCACTTTCTTTCTAGGGGCACCATGTGTGGCTGTGAGAATGCAATTTTTGTGTGGAAGTCAGACTTTAACTTGTTTTCCTTCTGAGAACATGGTGACTGTGCTTTAGGAGTGGTCATAGAGACCATCAAATACCTAAGGAGATAGCACCAGGAGGTCACATGGCCTTCAGTTGAGTGGAGAGAATGCTTTAATAAGACTACTCATAGTGACTAGGGGAGTTTTTGGCTGAAATGAGTCATATAAGCCCACCAAGCTGTAAGGGAACTGAGAAGTGTAAGTTTTCATGTATTAAAGATAGTGCTATCTAGTTTTCTATAAAAATTAGAAAAAAAAATTACCTTTGTATGCTATTAGCCAAAGAAAGATATGATTAGGTCATTCTTGATTTTTATTGTCTGCACAGGAAAAATAAATGTGACCAAAATATACCTTCCCCTTAGCTAGAATGGTCGCCTGGTTGTCCTTGGAGGGATGAGCTGCAGGTATTGTGTTAAACTCCTTTTGGCTCTTTATATGAACTAATCTAATAAACAGTGCCAGCTCTCAGCCTCAGTAATATTTTAATAAATATTTTAGAGACAGTTTTAAGTATATCTCATATACATGATCTCATGTAATTCTCACAAAACCAACAAGTAAAATTTGATTATCATTCCCATTATATACTTTAAAAATGAGGGAAGGTAGTTCAGGAGAGGTCAAGTACTTGGCTGTGGTCTGGGAACCATGGCAATGTAGTTCTTGAGTCCAGACTGCTCAGCACCTTGGTGTACTATGTCCTGGAATATCCACATTTGACTAAGGAATACATTTTCCAAGTGCTTCCACTGGTCAACATTTCTTAGACTCTCAAAAGGTCAGTTTCACTGTTAAAAAAAACTAGTAATATAAACTGAAGTATGATCTGGTTACAAGCATATGAACAGATCCAAGTTTAGCAAAACCTAGAATATGTGAGTAATTTTGTGGAGAAAATGGAAGAATTTGTGCTTAATCTGAGCAAGTTTTTTGCTCCATTGTGCTTTATAATTTGCATTATAAAGATTGATGAGAATCTTTGGAGTCTTGGTTATCTAGTTAATATTTGCCTTATTTCCAAAGTACACAGGAACCCTATCCATGTTTTAAAAAACATTCTTTCAGAACATAATTGGGCCAGGAATAATTATATTTCTGGTAGGAATCATAAACTTGTGAGTTATAGTGACAACAATGTTTCATTTTTACTAACAATACAGGGTAATATATTGGCTGTATGTTAAATAATAATGATTTTTTTCATAGTACATAATATATTTTCAAAGCAGTTTTATGTTTATTATCTGACATAGGATTTTAAACATCTGATTAGTTAGGTAAAATATATATTGCTATTACCATAATAGAGATAGAAAAATTGTGACAGAAGTTAAATGGCTTTATTCTCTATATAACAAATTAACCATATGCCCTATAAGTCAGGTTGGGTGACAAACAGTGAAATAAGATATTTCTTAGATGTCAAAGAATGTGTATTCTCCACAAGGTGGAACAATGAATCTGATGGAACTAAACTGAATCAAATATAATTTGATTAAGGTCCCATTAGAATAATATTTTGACGCTCTGTTTCTGACCTAGTTCAATTAAATATGAATACAAAGAATGATGAAATACAGTCATTTGTGGCAACATGGATGGACCTAGAGACCATCTTATTAAGCAAAATAAGTCAGACTGAAAGAATCAGGAAAGATGTGACCTCACTTATAGGTGGAATATAAAACTGAAAGTTACAAAGACACAGAGACCTATGGACACACTCAA
>PVKE010032297.1:0-18556 GCA_004027555.1 Craseonycteris thonglongyai
AAGCAGAAGCCTTAATACATTGATTTGGACCTCATTAATATCAATCATCTTGAGAACAGTATATTGAAGACAGAGTATCTTCTTTACAATGGATTCCACTCAAGGTGTTTCAACTGTTGAAACATCTCAAGCCTGAATGGTTCGTTTGGCCTGGGGTACAGCTGAAGGTGAGAAAGGAGAGACTGATTCACAAAGCATAAAAAAATTGGCAATATAAATAGGTTTTGTGGTAATGAAAGAACACTTTAAAAATAGTTATTTTTCAGGTGAGCTACAGCAGCAAAGCATTCATGATGAATTACTCCTCAGAGAACTGAATACAAAAGCTCTTATTGTCTTTGGGTAGATAAAATGGAAAAGACAGAAATACTGATGAAATATGTCCCACAGAAAATTAGAGATAAGGCAGGCTTGGAGAGATGCAAGGCAAGTCTAAAAACAAAAACTGAAAGATCTGACAACTATTGGAAGTACAGGACAATAAGAAAAGTCTAGATTAATGTTCCACAAGGGAGTTGACATATTTAAAAAAACAAATACAACCTAAAAAGGAACACTGTCAAGGGAAAAAGAACTAGAGATGGTAGTATGCATTGCAATGTCTTCAGATTAAATAAATAACATTTGAACGGGCTCTGCCAGTTCATGCTATAAATTCACATGCTTTTGCAGATAATACCAGTGAAGAAACATATTGGAACAATGAAATGCCTCATACTCTGATGCCATGAAAAAGAAAAAGGAAGCTCCACTCATTTTAGCAATTTTGAATGCTAATTTTTATTTATTGCTAACTGTGCAAAGGACACCAATTTCAATACTGTGCAGTAAAACAGTTACATAAATCTAGTGTTAAACAATAGCATATAGATCTAAAGCAGAGCACCATGTGCTTTCAAAACTGATTACAGAACACAACTCAGTTCAGACAATTCTTAAGAAACCTGAAGATCTCTCTCATTTAATATTAGTTACCCAGAAGAAAATGCTCTGGGTTTTATTTTCTAGAAGTGGAAGTTATATGAATTTTCCAGTTTAATATGATGTGTGACATCTGAACCAAGGAAACAGTTGGCACGATTTATTCTTATCAACTGGGACCATCAGTTGATATGATGTTGATAAGCTTGCTGATAGGAAGACAGCTGAAGACAATAAAGTATGCTCAACATGGGGCTAGCTGTATATCCATCTCAATTTCCTTATTCACAAACCAAAGCACCATCCTTTTATTTTAAAGTACTATTTTAACTCGAAAGACAAAATGATCTTAAAGACAGATAGAATGGTAACCATCCTAACCACCTAAATCACTTAAACACTAACATAAAACACTTTTAAAAACCAAAACAGCAAGAAAAATGGCAATGCAAGAATACTTTATACTGCTGAATCTTACATATTCTGAGGTACATAATGAGAAGCTGGGGGAGGTGAAGCCATATAGCCAACTGGCCCAGGATTCATAGCACCATGAATTTGAGGAGAACCACTGTATGATGCACCAATGGGATGCCAGGAAGCAACATATGGATAATCCGGCACAATAGGAAGACAGGAATCAAAACCTGGCAAAGGTGGCTGACCATAGGGATCTGACATCACTGGATAATATACTGCTCCATGAGGGACAGATGCAGGGTCAGCATTTGGAAAAGCACCTGAAACAAAGAATGCATATAGTATACTTTATATAGATTCACTAAAACACCAACATAGAATGGATGTTTTTATAGGTAAAAATGAAATTTAGCACTAAATACAGGAAAGATCACAGTAATTATAGCAGGAGCACTTTAGATATGAAATGGTGACTAAAACAGGCTACCAAAAGATTATATGCACATTTCCTAATTTAAAAAATGTGTGTGTCGCGCATATAATGTGTCAAATCCATTCTACCTAGTTAGTGATAGCTATCTTTCTGGGTTAATAGAGGCACCAAAAGACTAAATACGTAAACATTAGGTTTTTATAAAAGATGGTCACAAGTTATCTAATACCTTTCCAGTATAATACATATCACCCAAATAATTGTTTGAATTACTATAGCAATTAAAAAAAACTGACTCTGGGTGGTAAGCACACAATGCAACATATGGACAATGTACTATAGAACTATATATCTGAAACCTATGTAATTTTATTAACCAATGTCATCCCAATAAATCTACACTTGACGGTACTGAAGAGCATTTAAACATTTAAATGTCATATCTTGAATAACATTAAGATCCTAGCATTTTGTTAATTTTATAGCACTTTTGCTGCCATGAATCAGTTTCAATAGACTAGATACTGTTCCAGCCTTGCTGTAGTGACTATATAAATATTAAACAAAAAGGAGTTCTTCATTACACGGGATAAAACTGAGATTAGTTCATTGTTTGAAGTTAAGATTTACACTGTCTCATGGTTTACTACCACTAAAAGAATCTCTATAAAAGGTACCTGGTAAAAAAAAAAAATGCAACAAAGATTGATGTTAATTTTTAATACCATGGGTCACATACCACCAGACAAGGCGTAAGATTCTGTAGCACTAATATTCCAAAACCATTAATATGCTTTAAAAAAGGAAGGGAGGAGAGAAAAGAAATCTACATCGCTCACATATGCCAGGCATAGTATACTTATACATAAGGTCTTCATTCAGTTTTGTAAGAACCCTGGCAAGTCAGGTATTTCCCATTTTACAGAAAACCAGGCAGGCTTGGGAGGCTAAGTAACATAGCCAAGATCACAACCATCAAATATCAGTGCTGGAATGGGAAACAGATTTAGTGAGGTTAGTCCTCATCATGTCTTCTTACCTCTTGCTGATTCTTTCCAAGAAAAGCAGTCCAAAGACCCTATTCTAAATACTCCCCCCATCAATATTATACTGTCAACCACCCTTATGGTCTCAGGATCCTTTTATACTCTTAAAAATTGAGGATCCAAAATAGATTTGGATTATGTGGGTTATATTTATCAATATTTACCATATTAGAAATTAAACTGAGGTTAAAAATATTTACTAGTTCATGTAAAACTGAGCCCTTTATTACATTAACACAAAATTTTTATTTTCCAAAACTAAAGTGTGAGATAAATGGTGTTGTTTTACACTTATAGAAAACTGGATTCTCGTACCTGCTTCTGTATTTACTCTATTATGATGCATTATTTTCATTGACATATATGAAGAAAATCTGGCCTCACAGGGATGTACTTGAAAAAGTTTTTTAATAACTAGACTTTTCAGATAATTATATATACTCTTTGATGCTACACCAAAACTGGATAAGTGGCAGTTTCTTAAAGATCAGTAGCAGGGTAGAGTTTTCATATAGTTAATATTAAAATCCAGTTTTATCTTGATTTTGTATACATCTTTTACAAAACCATGCACAGGTAACATCATGGATTCGTAATTGAGAAAATGCCCTTTCTTTTTTCTTATAAAGATTTATTTTATTGTTTGAGAGAAGGTAGTTACAAACTCATGGGGATGTAAAGTACAGCACAGAGAAATATCATCACTAATGTTGCAGTGATCATATATAGTACCAGGTGGGTACTAGATTAATTGGGGGAATCACTGCATAAATCATATAAATGTCCAACCACTATGTTATATACCTGCAACTAATATACAATAGTACTGAATGTAAACTGTAATTGATAAATTAAAAAGAAAAAAGAAAAATATTTAGTAAAAATAAGAACAGGTCTATTGAAACAAAAAATATACAAGTTTATATAGCTGGGAGGAAGATAGGCTGATAGCATGTTTGGTGCCCTGCCCCTGCCATGACATGTGCTTAGGTGCCAGCAGTTTAACCCACCGCTGATTTTTGCACCCTTATTGCAAATATAACACAGTGAAAGGGACAAAGGAAACCTGTATATTATGATCAATCCTTCTGGCTTCATGGATACCTGGAAAGAACCTCAGGAACCCCACGTACCATGCTATAATACTGGTCTAATATCTGAACCTAATAAATAAACCAGAGGCTATTATTAACTTATACAAAAAAAATTCCAATTGTCTTCCTTGCAGACAATCTCATTACATACTCACCAATTGCTGATGCTTCTGCCTGTGCCCCATCTTGTCTCTCCACCTCACTGTATAAGTGAGGAATGGTCTGATCTACTAGAGGAGATGGCTCATTATAGACTGCAATATTATCTACACGAAGCTGCTGCTGCTGCAAGTGTGGCACATAGACCATGGAATTCCAGTAGTTGTGGTAATAGCACTTGAACAAAAACGGGAAACAAACATTTTACTGTTTTATTTTCTTAAAGTAGCACAGTTTCTCTCTTAAAAAAAAATAGGGGAAGCTCAGATGGCTCAGTGGGTTAAGCGCTCACTTTGCAGCACCGGGGACCGAGGATTGAATCCCGACCCTGGCCCGTGCGGAACCATATGCTGAACCGGGAGCTCCCCCAGTTCAGTTCTCTCTGTCTCTGTCTCTCTCTCTGTCAAAAAATAAATAAATAAAATTGGGCCATAATTTTCAGGTGGGGAAACAATATATTTTTTGACCTAAATGATATGACATCTAGAAAATCTATTCTCTTTCACAACTTTAAGATCCCTTGCAGCATCTGTAACTCATATTTGGGCCTAGGAATTCTTTTGGGAAATCATCTTAAGGAAATTAGATATGCACAATGACATGTTTGCAGAGATGTCTTGTACAGCATTATTTTTAAAAGCAAAACACAATGAACAACCTAAATATTCAACAGGAACTGAATGAATTATGGTCCATTCATGATAGAATACAACACAGGTAATAAAAACATCAGTCAGTCAAATATTTAAAGAAAAAAAAATGCTCATCTTATTAAGTTTCCAATATTGTTTTTAACAGAGAGAGAGAGAGAGAAGGGGGAGAGCCCAGAGCAGTCTCCATAGTTGTATGTCATCAATTCTCAACATAGTTCTGTTCCACACAGGTGGGCAGGGGCCATGCAGGGCGGGAACTAGGCTGGGTGGGGGCTTCCTGAATGGGAAGGTCATCCCGGTGATAACCGAACTGGGGGCTCCCCACATGGGAAGCACAGCCCAGTTCAGCATGGGTCTACATGGGCCAGGGCTGGGACCGGGACCAGGACTCTATCCGCAGACCCTGGGGCTGCAAAGCAAGTGCTCAACCCACTTTCTGAGTCATCACAGCTTCCTTAATAGTCCCTATTTTGTAAATTAAACAAATTGAAAGGAAATCTATCAACATACACAGTGATGATACAGGTGATTTCAGTTCTCTTTATACTTTAGTACTTTCCAGATATAATACAATGAACGTTATTATTTTTATTATGAATAAGTATTACAATATTTTTTCACATTTCCTTACTTCCCATGGAAGAATATTTTAAAATGCCTCAGCCTTGTAGAATAAATCACATTTCCACACGTGACTACAATAAACTAATGTAACTAAAAATGCAAGTAGTGTATTTTTTCAATTCTTAAAATTTTCTTTATAAAATGTAGTCTCCAAGAACAAAAAGCTTCACTATTCTCAATTTAAAAATATGTGCCAATTGGAAAAGCTAATTTTCTGGAAATGGTATCTCTGAGGTTTTAGGGAAATCAGTGTCTCAAATTTGAATTAATCTGGGCATTATCTAGGAGACTATCTAGTTCACTAATATTTGCCAAGTCTTAAGATGCATCATTGCTTTTCAGGAAACATATCATCTTGTTATATCAGAACAAGTGTATTTCAAGGGGCCCTGAAAGGATAAATTAAAAGAGCTCTTACTTGAAATCAGAGATAATCTTTCAGTTACCCACTTTCTACAACTCAGGGGAGTGGTGAAAATCAAGTCTGGCAAATTTCCATGAACACATGAGTGCTTTAAAATAATACAGCTCTTTAAATGTCTGAGCATCTAATTACTTTTCACACGGAATGCAGAAATAGCCATAAAAGTGTGTTTTAAGTAGGATAAATAACCCATTTACTATTTTGAGACAGAAAAACATAGTGAAGGGTTCGCACATGATACTAAATATGGAGGCCAGTATATGCTAAAGTTGTTTTGCTTAGAGTTCCCACTCACCACACTTCATTAACAACTATTTTATAAGATTGAAGCACTAAGTGACTCTAGAAAACTGACTTATATCATCTTCAGAGATCCTTTATAAACACAGAAATAAAACTATTAGGTCACTCACAGGCTTTTAAATGTTCAAGAATCTGATTATCTAAAAAAGCTTATATTTTTAATATAGATTTTATCAAAGCAATTTTAACATGATTCTTACCTGCAATCCAAGGTTGAAATAGTACTGCAAAACTCTTGGATCTAAAATTTAAAATATTTAAGTCACCAGATGATAAAAGCAATTAGAACTACCACTTAAAAACTTTTGAGTAGTAAGATAGATACAAATGTAGTTATTCCCACATCAACACCACCCTCAATTCTACCTTGTAGTAAATGACCACTTACCTACCATTACAGATAATTTTCTGATCCATATTTCTACTCTTATTAGATGTTACAAGAATGCCACTCTAATATTTGCAAAGAATCCAGCAAAGCAATTTTTTTGTTTGCCCCAAGACAAAAATTTTACTTCAATATAAATACACTATATAAAAAATCATATTAGTTCAGTTAATGGAGCTACTACTACACAGTATGAATTAAACACTCTACTAATGCTAAGATTAGTGATGCCTACTGAAATAACTAGCACTGTATGAAACAATTTATCTCATTTTTAGTTAACATGACTAACCACAAGACCACCAAAACAGGAGGCACTGAGCACAGTAATTTGAAATAAATTAAACCCTAAGGTGATTAAATTTCTCTAGATATAGAACTTCATTAAAATATTTCACAAATGAACATAACTAAATGTGTGTGGGAAGAGGGAATAGTCTCTAAATGCATTTTTACTGATTGACCTGGGATCCCTGTATATCCTTATAAATAAGATAATATAACCTGAAATTCCCTAACAAATGAACTCTCAGAAAGTCCTTCTTTCTTAAGTTGGAGACTCCCGATACATATACATATTTTCATTACCACTTTAAGTTGTATGGGATTCCACTCCTTGTTATATACATACATTCACATAAAACTTGCATGTATACAAAAATACATACGTAGCAGTATTATTCACAGTAGCAAAAAAGTGGAAACCCAAATGTACATCAACTAACAGGTAATAAAATGTGTTGTATCAATACTATGGAATATTATTCAGCCAGAAAAAGGAATGAAGTACTAGTGAATGATACACTATTAAGGAAATTTGAAATTAAGGAGAAAAGTGAATATTTTGCATGGCCTGGAGAGACAAAAGAAGGGAGATAAAGATAGGGACTTTCATCATAGTTAGACTGGGTTTTAAGTGAAAGAAAGCCAAGTGAAAATGTCAGGCAAGTACCAGAAACAAGTACCTGAAAGTTCAAAGGCCAGGGTTAGATAGATTTAGGAATCATCTACATAAAGGTGATACTGAAGTTTTAAGGTAGAGAGAACAGAATGGAGCTGAAGATCTTGATGACTACATTAGGGGATGGAAAAAACAGAATAGAAAAGCAGCTAAACAAATTAAGTGAATGTTACAGCAAAGAGAATAAGTTACAAACACTTTTTAACTATAATGATATTTTCAGAAACACTGCCAAAGTGAGGGATAACAAAGAACGTCCAATGAAAAGCTACTCCTTAGTTTAATTAGGTTAACAAGGACATACGGCTGAAATCTAAGGCATATCAGACCCCCGATTCCTCAAAAAACAAAACAAAACTTCTCCAAGTCTTCAAAATTCTGCTGGAATCCTAATATTAAATACCAAAAACTAACAATTTCACATATTTGTGGTAGGGATTTAAGAAAATAAAATTTTAATATAACTTCTGGTTTCCAAGAAAAATAGTTGAGAGAGCAAAACATCCAGTTGAATCTTCTCCAAGGCAGACAAGTAGCTACCAAAAAGCAGCAGCATGAGTCAGCTCAACCATCCATTTCTCGATTATGCAGAAGATATTCTCAGCTTTCAGTTGCTCCTTTCCTTAGTCATTTACACTTAGCATTATGCTCTGAAGTCAATTTCCATTTGGCTCCCCACCCTATTGCCACTGATTAACCAGAGATAATCTCTAAAATTAAAAAAAAAAAATCCCAGGCCTAAATAATCCTTACCTCAATCTCAAAATCCACTTACCTTGAGGCAGATCACTGCCACTTGGATCACAGGAATAAGGTGGGACCGGTGGTGGTAAGTGTGTAGCCTCTCCCACCTCAGGTAGTGGTGGAGGTGGCGGTGGAGGAGGAGGAGGTGGAGGTGGAGGTGGAGGTGGAGGTGGTGGCAGAGAGGCAGCAACAGCAGGCACTGGAACAGAGAGGTATGGATAGGATGGTGAAGCAATCACTAAAAAAGAAACAAGTAACAATATACAACTTTAACACCTTATAAGCAGTAGTTCCATCTATTTTTTTGTGTATTACAACAGTCAAACAACTCTAACTGGTTTGACTTAAAAACACAGAAGGCGAGTTGCTCCACATTCTTAGACATGCCACTTGAAAACTAGTTCATTACAGACTGAGTTAAGGAAATTACGTTTGACTAACAAGACTTTGAATATCAGCTAACAGGTGCATTGATGAATACCACTAAAGCAGTTTTACTTAGTTTAATAGAAAGTTAAGGATGCTTTCACCCATCTGATACTTAGTCAAACTAAATGATGTAGAAACTAAGAAGAGAGACTAATTTGCACACATTACAAATTCAAGAAATCCTTGAAGATTACTACCTGGTAGCATTAGAAGAATATAGGAAACTCTACATAATGACAGTTTCACTTCTAAGTACTTCCAGAATCTAAAACAGGCTAGATAGCATATCTTATCTGGGACTATATAGTTCACAAACAATAATCACTTAGGAGTTCCGCAGTTTTTGACATAAGGAATTCAACATAATTATGTTTAAATATCAATACATTCATTCCTCTATGATGATAAAGGAAACAATGTAGTTCTAACCTAGTAAAAATAAGTATACATATATATATATATAAAATATATATTATGCCAGATAAATTTGTTAAATTTTTTAACAAAAGACATATGATACAACCATTCAAGTTTGAACATTTTACATGAATTTATTTTTTTAATTTTTATTGTTTTGACAGAGAGAGAGAGAGATACAGCGACAGAGAGCGAGCTGAACTGGGGGAACTCCCCAGTTCAGCACATGGGTCTGCACGGGCCAGGGCCGGGATTCGATCCTCGGTCCCCGGCGCTACAAAGTGAGCGCTTAACCCACTGAGCCATCCCGGCTTCCCATTTTTTTTTAATTAATTTATTTTTTTAATTTTTATTGTATTGACAGAGAGAGAGAGAGCTGAACTGGGGGAACTCCCCAGTTCAGCACATGATTGGAACATTTTAGCAAACTTAAAGTACTAAATTAAATTTTATCATTGTGGTACCTACACTATAATTTTAACCCTGAGATGTATAGAAAGATTACTGTTTAATAAAGGTTTAAATTCAGAGTTTTAGAATACCGTATTTTCTGGCGTATAAGACGACCCCCTAATTTTACAGTTAAACAGTTAAAACATAGGTTTAGGCCTATATTCGCTGTATAAAACTACCCCCCACTTTCGAGGCTGTAGTCTTATACAGTGAATATAGGCCTAAACCTATGTTTTATCTGTAAAACTAGGGGGTTGTCTTATACGCCCGGTCGTCTTATACGCCGGAAAATACGGTATTTAGATTAGGTATAGCAACAATCAAAACAGGCTGAATTTGTTATTCTGGTACTTCAAGAGAAATGTAAGGCCAAGCACCAAGGTCTGTCCAGAAAAAATCCAGGTACTGTCAATGTAATGGGAATGGTTTGTGCAACATTGAGGTAACCAGGCAGCCAAGAGTGGACTGGAATGCACATGTGTGAACGATGACTTCACTGTACTGTTCAAAGGGGGCACTGGACACCGTTGAGAGAAAATGTGTACTGGACAGCCACTGTATTTAAAATACGATGAGGTAGCTGATGGCAATTCCAAAAGACTTTGCAGAGTGTTTATTTTTTAAAGATTTTGTTTTTGACAGCAACAGAGACAGAGAGAAGGGGGAGGGCCCAGAGCAGTCTCCATAGTTGTATGTCATCAGTTTTCAACATGGTTTCGTTCCACACAGATGGGCACTGGGCCATGCAGGACAGGAACGAGACAGGGCCTCTTGGGGGCTTCTCCCACATGGGAAGCATGCCCCAGGTGGGAGCCAAATTGGGGGGCCTAACACATGGGAAGCATGCCCTAGTTCAGCATATGTGTCCACATGGGCTGGGACTGGTGTTCAATCCTCGGTCCCTGGGGCTGCAAAGCAAGTGCTTAACCCACTGAGCCATCCCGGCTTCCCCTTCTGTTTATTTTTATGTGAAACTATTTTTCATGAACTTTCGAATGAGGTGGAGTATAGAAAAGCCTTCCTGACTTCATAGTTCTCTCCTTTCTGTTTTTATGTAGTGTTCAAAAACGTAACTGCTTTGTAGGATTCCTTGGCTCTGTTCTCAACTTTAGGCTGGATCTGCTCCTTTACCTATTCTGATCAATTCTGATTCCACTCCCAGCAATTTGTCCCCAGTAAATATTACTATCTTAAAAGGGAGACCTGACAGGTCAGTTTTGAGAGTTCTTAAAGCTAAATTGCTTCAAGCCCTTCAGTCCCTTTACCATGTACCCAAGGCATTAATCTAGTATCAGAAAAGTCAAATCCCTTCCCAAACCTAGATGCTCTTTCCAAATTGGCCACCCTACTTTCCAGTGAAATCTTGTGAGTCCTTTTGGGTTTCTTCTGTTCCCAGGTCCATAACATCTCAAAGCTTCTGTCTTCTTGCCCCACACAGACCCTGATAGCATGAAGGTCTTACGACATGGTGGTTTGTCCCTGCTTAAGTCCCAGCTGGTCATTGGGGTTATCCTTTTATCTAGTTTTGTTGTGTTATCCATGGATTCTGGTTTCACTATTTCCATTTTTATTGAGGGACTGAGATTGAAAATCTATTCAGTTGTTGTCACCACTTTCCCAGAATTATGTTGAAAATTTTAAATTACATTATCTTATTGGAATTCGACAGCCATTTCATAAATTGGTACAGTAAGTACCCACAAAATCATAAATAAAAAAGGTTCAATTACCTGTCCAAAATTACAGCTAGGTAAATTGTAAAACCGAGATTCTAACCTAGATCTCTTAAATTCTAACAGCTATATTATTTATAATATTCACAGGAAAACTATTTATTACACAGAAATGTATATTATAGCAAACTTGTCAGAAATTGTGAAGTGTGAAAACACCTCTACCTTAATTCCTATATAATAAAACAACTTGAAGTTTAAGAAGGTAGTATAAGTCCTCTAAATTTTCAATGGGGTAGCAAAATGATAGATACAAAATCGTATCATAGATATGTGCATAAAAAAAATTAAAACCCTGGCTCTCACATCTCAAGGATTCCTCAACTACAGAACATACTTTATTAAGTAAGTTAAACAAATGTAATCCTGGAGGGGACACCAGGATAGCTCAGAGGTTGAGGGCTTGCCTTGCAATCACAGTGTATGGGGTTTGATTCCTGGCCCCGGTCAGTGAAACACATATGGTGAGCTGTGGTGCAACCGGTAATTGCCAGGATCGCTCATCAGTGACGGTTCTTGCCTCCCATGTGGGAGGCTCCCAGTTCAGTTCCTGCCCTGCACAGCCCTACATCCACCTATGTGTAATGAAATCATGTCACAGCTAATGATGTACAAATATGAAGATTGCTCTGGGCCTTCCCTGCTTCTCTCTCTCTCTCTCTCTCACTTTCTCTCAAACAATAAAACACATCTTAAAAAAAATGTAATCATAGAAATTATAGTAATCCTATCTAATTGCTAGAACTGTTTGCATGTGCATGCATGCTCATGAATAAGAAAAGAGGTTTCCAAAGTAAGCAACCACTAATAACCTACCTGGCCTTCCTTGTGTAGGTGAACACACAAATAGAGGCTGCACAACATTCTGTGAGGACACTGAAGTGGTACTACTATCTTGATCAGTTGCTACACAGTTAGATAGGAGTGGAGATGGAACATTGGCACAGGAAGCTGCAATTGCTGCAGAATTTACCATCATCTGTAAATGTGGAACAAAGTTGAGAACTCTAAATTAGGTTTCTAAAACAGTATTAGTCTCTTACCTGATCCTAAATTTCAGGAAACAGTATTTTGATAACTAAAATACCGAGAAGTCAAATTTTTATATAAACCCTGTACAGGAAGGTAATTTTCTTTAGAAGACCTCAGATTACTTTGA
The DNA here is from genome assembly GCA_004027555.1 of Craseonycteris thonglongyai. NCBI lineage: Eukaryota > Metazoa > Chordata > Mammalia > Chiroptera > Craseonycteridae > Craseonycteris > Craseonycteris thonglongyai. Next base: position 12,362 of record PVKE010032297.1, read on the forward strand.
AAGCTTCATTTTTTTTTCAATTTATTATTTTTTTGAAAAGGTAGTATGTTAATATGATTTAAAAATCAATTCTGTAATTGTGTAACAATGAACAGTTTCCCTCCATCTGCTTAGTTCCGCTCTCCCCAAGCAGGTAACCGCTGTGTTTCCTGGATATTATCCAGAGATTCATACACACTTAAAAAAAAATAGGTGCTTTAATTTTTTTAATTTCATGAGACTATAAATTGTGTTTCTGATCAGGTCACAGCACCCAATACAGGGCTGTGCACAACAGAGAGATGTTTCAGAAATGGTAACAGACTCTTCTGGAATACAGTCTACATTGCAGTCTCCATTTCCTTGCCACTCACTAGAGTGTGGCTGCTACCCACTCTGGTCCTCATAAAGACAACAGTGGTCTCTATGGCAAAAAATCCCAACACTTCATGTTGCTTGACCTCCTAGAAACCACTGAAACTTAACCACTCCTTGAAATATTTTCTCCCTGGGGCTTCCACAATAATACTCTCCTGCACTCCCACACCCTGATCCCCTTGGCTGTTCCTTTTCTAGCCATTCCTAATATTTGGTGATGCAAAGGCTCTGTTCTACATGCCCTTCTTAATCTCCTATTTTTCCAGGACGATCTTATTCACTGCTATGGTTTCAGCTACCTATTTGATGCCAATTCTATAGGAGAGCTTCACATTTAAGTCTCAGTAAATGACACTGACTTAACAGGTTAATTTATATTAACTCACTCATTACATATAAAATGTTCAGAGTAGATTAACTGTGAGTAGTCTAATACCAGCACATAGAACAGTGTGTGGAACACAGTAGATGCTCAATGAGCTGAATGAATTTTCTAATCACTGTGCAAGCCACCACAAGGTATAATAATACTTAAGATAACATGGGCATATAATGCAATACATAGGCAATATAATATAGAATTGTACACCTGGAACCTATGTAATTTTTACCAACCAATGTCAGCCCAATAAATATGACAATTATATATATATGCAGCTTCTTCAAAGTATGATGAAGGGCAAAGAGAACAAAGATAGAACTCATTTTCCTCAGTTCAGACAACTGCAACTCACTGCTTGATAACACAGTAAATATTACCTTCTGGGGGTAGTTGTATGAGGTAACTGTATCCTGAGAAGACACAGAACATGGTCCTCTGTCCTGAAGAGACTTTAGTGAATACAAAAATATAGTTAAGGGGAAATAAAATAAAACAAGCAACATATAAATAAAAGATCTGCTTTGTTTTAATACTTCCTAAATTTAATAAAGGTGATCTTCTCTGAAAGTATTCAAATTTGGAAGTGACAAGTAAAATGATACTCCAAAAAGGTATCACACTCTAGTGCCTGATTTATGTGGCTGCTCTATTTCCTATGTATAGAGATCCTGATCACATCCAACTGTAGTCCCAATGAAGATACTAAAATGTTAACACAGGACTATAACAAACAATTTCTCAGTGGTTTTCCTTTCCTCAAAAGCTTCAATATCAGTAGGATCAAGTTTTGCTAAAAGAAAGCATTCCATCTAAAGATGCAGTCTGGCACAAGGATGCGTAAATTAATTGTTCAGCTGTATCCTATCTAAGCAAGATGTAGTATGATCCAAACACCACTCCCTCTGGTTCAAGACCTTGTCTTTTTGAAAGCAAAAAAGATTTTAAATGGCTGAGTCACAACAGACCATCACAACAGCAAAAACAAACAAAAACCTAGCAGCAAAAATTGGTAATGATCAGAATACAAAGGGAATCAAGGGAAATCATCACAGAAACAAGGGGAACCAATTGTGAAAAAGATGAGCCCAACTCAACAAAGACTTAAGGTTGCAAATTTCTAAAGTTTGTGTTCAAGTACAGCCAAAGTAACTGCCAAAAAAGCAAACTTTAGCCCTGGCTCTGAAGGTCCATTGTGAATGCAAAACAATACTTGAGTAGGATTTAGTTGAGAACTGGGAATGGAAATAAGTAGGAATAGATGTTCATTAGAAGGTACTGTGCCTGGTCCTTTCCCCTCAGAATACTGTGAAAAAAAATACTTAGAAACTTGCTATAATTTGATGACAGGGGCGGTCAGAATGGAGCACAACACGAGAAAATTGAAAGTAACTGGAGTGTATAATAAAGTTCAGAACAAAAAGGAACATGTGAGAAATGAAATTGAAGGGCCAAAACAAAATATAGTGCATACTCTTTTCTTTTTTAAAAAAATTTTATTGTTTTTGACCGAGAGACAGACAGACAGATAGACGGAGACAGAGAGAGAAGGGGTAGGGCCCAGAGCAGCCTCCATAGTGTACGTCATTAGTTTTTGTTTTGTTTTGCTTTTTGTGTCCCAACAGTTTCATTCCACACAGGTGGGCACGGAGCCAAGAAGAGTGGGAACTGGGCCTGGGGCTTCCCGTATGGAGGGCATGCCCCTGCGAGCCAGGGAGAGAACAGGGGGCCCCCCTACATGGAAGCTCACACCAGCAGGAACCGAACTGGGGGTCCCCCCACATGGGAAGCACAACCCAGTTCAGCATATGTGTCCACACAGGCTGGGACCAGGACTGGGACTTGATTCTTGGACCTCGGGGCTGCAAAATGAGTGCTCAACACGCTGAGCCATCCTGGCATCCCCTTCTTGTCATTTCTGATGGTGAAATTTTTACTTGCTTTTTCAGCTGGGTGACTATTTCAAGATATAGCATAAAAAACATGTGATATGAGAACAGTAATAGAATGAGGAGAAAAACTTTCTCTAGAAGGGGCAAAGGAAGGAAAGGAAAAACAGGGTACAAGAATTACATATCATCATTTTCTTCACTTTGCTAAGACATTATTGCTCAAATAGGAAAAACAAAAATATAGTATGTGAAGCTACTAAAGTTCAAATTCATCACAGTTAAGAGAACAGAGGGGTTATTCAAGTTCTTCACAAATATTCCAGTTCTTCTCCTGGGACATGGGAGGTTGCTATTCCTGGCCCCATCTAAAGTTATATATGTCCACGAGACTTGTGTGGCCAATGAAATATGAGCAGAAATATTAAGAGCCAGTGTTCAATTTTCCTATATTAGCCCTATCAAGGTGATTGTAAAAGCCTATGTCCAACAGCCGAGGTCCCTGAGTCACTATGATGAACAAAAGCCTGCTACCAAACCTGCGTTGGCCATATAACATTAGCAGTAACAACTACCCTGTGTTAAGCCATTGAAATTCTGGGGTTATTACTGAAGCCTAACCTAGCTTGACTAAAACAGTAATTGTTAACTAGAAGTAGGGTGCTGCTATAAACAAAAACCTAATCTGAGAACACTATGAACATAGCTCGTAATAGAAAGTTTGGAAAACCGAATGTTAGTTTTGTCTTGATTATTGTTGACAAGAGTTTAGCAAGATATTTTAAGGTATAGAAAAGTAGTTTGTAGGCAAGAATAAAAAGGATTAGAGTCCTTGAATACAGGGACTTACAGGGATTAAGAGTCAACTACTTCAACCCAAAACTATAAAAGATAAAATTGATAAATGCTTTGAACAATAAAGAGCAGTTTGTCAAAGCTTGGCCTTGAAGAAAGAATCACATCACTGTTAAAATTTCATCGCATTAAGGTATGTTAAAGCAAGAATAAGATATGTTAAAGCAACAGTCCAACTAAGGCTATTAACACCCAGTAAATACTTGCACTTGGACAAAATGGCTCATGGAAAAGAATCCAAAGGTATGGCTCTTCCCTCAATGCCTGATAAGCTCATGGCACTTGCAATGAAGTAGAGAGACATAGGGATAAGAAAGCAAAGCATTATAGAAAATCTAAGTGGTGTTATCTTTTTTTTTTTTTAAATGTCAAAATGGGTATTGGCACACGATACTGATAGGAACAAAACAGAGAACCAGCAAAATAATCACAAAGACAGAGAAGCCATTCAACTGAGATAAAAAAGACTCCTGGGGCCCCACTTTTCTATGAGTAAGATGCAGGCTGATGCTGATGAAGCTGCTCAGCTGCCAAGGACTGCTCTCCAATGCTTACTTCAAATATGACCAAGGAAAGAAGGTTCTTGGAGTAACCAAAAGTCACAGAAAACAATGAACCAGGGATCAGCCCCTCCAGGGATCACTCCCTCCAGGGATCAGTCCCCATGTGTATGGTAGGAGCCCTCACAACGTCCATCCATTGTGATGTCAGAATTGCTACAGGTCAGTAAGTAAATGTTTTTCTCCTATTTTTGCCCTCTCTGAGTGGGAATTTTACTGCAATTCTCCAGCTTCTGCTCTATCATTGTAAACTGCATTGGTAGGGGGTAAATAACTTTGTAGCTTCGGTTTTAGTACACCAGATCAAGAGGAGCCACATCTGGACCCAATACAAAGTTGTATTACACATCTCCCAGAAAACTTGGGCTCTGAATTTAATCACACCGAATGGAAGTTTTGGGTTATCTCCCTTGAGGTAGAAGCAAGCATTCTGCCTGTGGGAGGGAGCTTGAGTTGAAGGCTATAGTACCTAGTACTGTTAAAGTATTTCCAACTTTTTGACTTCCAGGCACAGAGAAATTAAGATTTTTTAGTGGGACATGCTCTGACAGATCAAAAAGAAATGGAAAAGAAAGTGTCACATATCATCTCCAGGTGGAAGCTATAAGAGCCAGCGCACCATTGTTTCCTTCCTTGGCAATCATGGTTGGAGCTTCCAGCAAGCCTGAGTCCCTGAGCAAGAAGGCCCTCCTTCCTGTAGACCCTCATCATGCATCAACACATTAGGAATACCTCTAAATAGATTCATTTCAGAAAGGGAGTATGATCTTTGATGAGTTACTTAATTTCTGGGTCTCAATTTCTTCATATAGAAAATGGGAATGACATCTGATTACCTCATAGGATTGTTCTAATTTAAATTTATGTATAGCTTAGAATAATGCCCAAGTACACAGTAGGAGTTCTACGTGCTTGCCATTATTATTAAATACCTACCAAGTTTGCTGTGGATTCAGTTGTGGTATAAACACTTGAATTTTCAAAGTCTGGTTCCAGAGGATATTGCCAAAGTGAAAAAAAAGAAAAATAGCATTTAGTTTAAAATTTTAGAACTATTGATGAATGTCAGATTCTACCTAGATCTCACTGACCTGAAGAATAATTATTATATTCATGATATCCCCCTAGAAAAAAAGAAGTGTAGAGCTTTTTAGCTCAGCAAAGCCAGATGGCCAACACTTGCTTCTTTTCTCAAGCTTTCTAGATATATGTTCAAAACTAAAATGTATACATTCTTGAAACAAGTGTTTTGAGCTTTCATACTAGTCAAAAGATATTTAAGCCAGAGACTGGCTATCAACAGTACAAATTTCTCCTCTGAAAATTCTCTTAGCTTTTCAAGTTCAGGCAGCGGTGAAAAATCCAGCTATATCCAATTTTTCCCATCAGAAAGTAAAGTTTAATAATTAAGTTCACTGGTTCTGGAGTTAGGACTATCCAAATTTTAATTCTGATTAATTACATCAGTTTAGGTGGATTAATCTTTGTGCCTCACTTTCTTTACTATAAAATTGGGATTACCGGTAACAATACCTAGCTGATAGGGGAATAAAAAGAACAGAGCAGTGTGCTTGACGTATAGTAATTATCTGAGTATAACCCTGTTTCCTTAGGCAGACATTAAAGGAATATATCATGCTTCATTTGTTTTTTGTTTTAGCCTGTCAAGCAAATAATACATTTAAAATCAGTCTGTTCTCAGAGAAGGGCTCAGTGGGCCAAAATACTTTGCTCTAAAACTGGTATACCATTAAAATGCAGACAAAGTCAATCTTCTTTTGGACAGTTTTCCACCAAATAAAACCCCACAGATCAAAAACTGAATTTGATTCTTTCTTTCTTTATTTATTTTTGACAGAGAGACAGAGAGAGAGACAGAGACAGAGAGAACTGAACTGGGGGAGCTTCCAGTTCAGCATATGGTTCTGCACGGGCGGGGGCCGGGATTCGATCCTTGGTCCCCGGCGCTGCAAAGTGAGCGCTTAACCCACTGAGCCATCCCGGCTTCCCCTGAATTTGACTCTTAAATATGTCATTTATCAAACATACATGCATTAACCCCCCCCTCCAGACATCAGGATTTAATGTAAGAACAAAGATTTTGTTACTTTGAATATGCCACTACAGGTGAGCAGTACATCTGAAGGTATTTACC